>JAQIXC010002538.1:0-10683 GCA_034697605.1 Metabelba pulverosa
CATAGATTAATATTTGTAATAAACTAAACCCTCTTAATGTAAATTCCCATAACACATATTAATTGTTGTACAATACTCAAAATTAGATCGTTAACAGCCATTTATCATTAATCTGGTGGTGAATATATATATACCTTTTCTTTGCTTGCAGCCATCAAAGCTATTAAAAAATATTTTAGATGCATATTATTATGTTTAAATAGTAAAATTTTAATTTAAAATGTGCTGGCCACTTATACCCAAAAATATCTTTTCGCTATTTAGTACTACTTTAAAATAGCTTTAATATAAGCAAAACAAAGTTTGGGTATCGATGGCCAACATTGTCATGAGCGAATCGTGTCGTTCCTGCGAACCGCCAGGCCAACGCACGTTCCGACTCATGGCAATCGATGAATAGAAATGTCGACCGGAGGCCGCCGTCATGGCCAGACCATTATCTTCGGGTTCCGTCGGGTTCTTCGCCGCTCGGGGTTTACTTGTCCATCCAAGACTTCTTTCTCCCGACTGCCGAGTCCGGCCTGAGGTCATTTCTCCGACGCGACCTCCGAATGAAACGATGGTTTCTGAGTGAATGTGACGCAAGTCTGTCGAACGAGACTTTCCACTCGTTTAAGACTGAATTCTGAGCTCCGTCTGCGAGCATGAGTTCCGTCTTCGATAAAATTCTTCCGATACGAGCGCCGCCTTCGCGAGCATGAGATCCGAATTCGTTGAATACATGACTTTCAGTGTTTTACAAACACTAAATTAAACGCAGAAATACTTTTAACTTAAACACCTTTTTATTAAATTGAATTAAACACATATTACAAAATAAAAACCACAATTAGACACCGAGTGCTCTATACAAGCCACTCGTACGAGAGGAACGCCTCCGAGTCCTACATAACTGTAGACTCCGCTCTCCAAACCAAGACTAAGCTCTCGACTGTTAGTACAGTTAGTATTTATAAGGAAATTAAACTAAAGGTTAGAACAAAGCATACAATAATAGGTTAGGGAATGACTGCACACGTGAATAGGCACAGGTAGTTCTTGAGTTCTGGGAATGACTAGTTTAGTACACAATTAGAGTTAAAAACAACTAACAATTAGTAACAAATCCTAAATTAGACTATATGGCGGGACATGTAAAGTTTAGCATGACACAACATTATGCAAATTACAATTATACTTGTTAAACATCATTTTCTATTATAATAAATTTTTTAAAAATAAGTTTTAAATTTTAGAATAAATTTGTGGATTGCGCATGGTTGTTTATAATTATAACAATAAAATGTGTGTAAGCTTCTACATCCTCTTTATTTAGAAGTTTTCATTTTTTTTAAAACTTAAAAAGCCACAAAGTTGCAGGCTTAATTACTATCGATTAGAGGATATGTTTGAAAATGACCTTTTAACAAACATGCTAAAAACTTATGTGCAAAGAGTAACGGAATCGCTTTAATTCGCTTTATTTTAATTTTATTCTTATTATTCTTATTCTTTACTATATACCTGAGTAAGATCATTTTTAAACTTATAACATTTAATCTAATAATTTTAATTAAACAAACAATTATTAAAGTGCGTTTATTTAATTCATTGCAAATTATTGTTTTTAACTATAACTTTCAGCAATAATCAAATAAAGTTTTTAAACTTACAGTAATTTTAGAAATTATAAAGTAAATAAGTGTACACTTGAATAATTGTTTGTTGAATTAAAATTAATAGATGAAATGTTACAAGTTTAAAAATAATCTTACTCAGCTATAAAGTAAAGAGTAATAATAAGAATAAAAATTAAAATAAAGCGAATTAAAGCGATTCCGTTACTCTTTACTTATGAGTATATATGTTAATTGATTAAATTATATAGATAATTTAAAAACTTTTTAAATAAATTTGGATATGAGGTTTGTATGCGGATAAAATTTTACATGTCAATACAAAATAGTATTTAAAGTGACATTTGAAAATATATAACAAAAAATTTAATAAAAATCTATAATTCAATAAAAATTAAATGATTAGAATTAGGCGTTTACTCACTCTGAGGACTCGAGCGGCGCAAGAATTTGCAAAGTTTGCTCTTTATTGTAGAAATAATTTGCAATTAAATTAATCATGATTCATGACAGCTATTTTTGATAAAAGGGGGATTTGGGTGGACCGCTCTGGCAGTACTATATGGGTAGATCTATATCGCTTAATATATGGCTTCAAATATTTTTTACTGCAATTTAAGTAAAATGATTATTATTATATTAAGAATAATTAGATTGGAACATGGTTTTCTTTATACTGTTAGTTTCAAGAGTTAGGATTTCATGGATAAATTGTACATAAAAATTATCAAACATGTTTTTATTAACCGGAAATTTATTCATTACACTGAAACTAATTATTGGAATTTCTTGCACTTCTTAAGTTAAAAGAAATATTGAAAAACGTTTTTAAAATTATACATTACATATATTATACCAATTCTCGAGTATAATAGTTATAATCTATACAAAAACGCTAAATTTATCTTAAGAAAAAGTGCAAAAAAGAGTAACAAAATATATATGTATAAGATTAGGTAGATTTAATTTAAGTTATACAGATAGATTTAAAATTTTTAATTATCTTCATTAAAAAAACGCCGTAAAATTCAGATTTTAAAAATAAACATGATAACGAACTGATATTTTATGTTAACTCGAGAAATTGTTTAATGTTTAAATCAATTTGAATCGATGGTCGTAATCTAAAAAATATGTTTTTAATTATGTTGTAACTTTGTTTAATAGTTTGCCAAAAGAAATTCGAAATAAACAGTGTATTCGCAATATTTAAAACTTAATTAATTATATTGTAAACGATGTTATCGTGATTTTATAAATAATATTTAATAATTCGTTTCTACAGGTTCTTGTTTTCAATAAACTTATTATTATTATAATTAATATATTTACATGTTTTGAAAATAAGTATTATTTGCAAACGGATTACAACTTATTATAAAACATTATATAACATAAATTTTATTATATTTATAAAATTTGATCTGCTTGAAAATGTTTAAATAAATTAAATTGTATAACTTTTAATTCAAAATATAATAGCAATATTATTTATATTTAACATCAAAAAATATTATTAGAATGCTTTAAAATTTAGTAATACATAAAGTTAAGTTTATAGATTACACAAATTGTAGGTTATACTTAGGATAGAAATGTATAAACAAACACAAAATAGATTACTTTGCAAACATTATCGACTAAATTAGTTAATTAAACATTTAAAAATATGCAAATGTTTATAATTTAAAAATAAATTTATTTAATTTGTTCAAAATATTTAGCTTCTTGTAAAATTTTAAAATAATTGCTAAATTTATATATTATAATAGGATTATGAGTGAGAATCGGAAAAGGATACCTACCTATTCTAGATTTGATAGAAAAATCACTCAAAATTATACTCAAAAACATTTAAGATATAACTGAAAAGATTTAGTCAGTCTTGTATATAAGTTTAAAACATCTTAATTTATTTTATACTGCACTTTACTAATAACTTCATTTGTGACTGATAAAACATTATTCTAAACTATAATTTTGGATCGGACTTTGGTAAAATCGGTTTAAACTTAGCGCTTCAAAAAACGACTTTTATCTAAACTTTTCATTGTATGTTACATATACAGATATTTTAAGCTTGCAATAAAATTATACTGAACTTTGCATATTCAGAAATGTAGTTATTAGTAAAGTGCAGTCGTTAAATAATTTATCCATTTTATTTATATTGAATTAATATTACGGGTCTTAATAGTTACACATTTATTGTAATAAAAGTTTTGATGAAATAATCCAGTGTTTTATCCAACAAGATCTACAATTTTTACCATTGTCCGATTCAAAACTATAATATAAATGAGTTACCAGAAACAAATAATAATGTAAAAATTATAACTATTAGTAAGCTTAGTATATAATATTTAAAACTTAGAATATTACATTGATTCAATTGCGTTATTTTTAGTGCTTGTACAATGAATAAAAATAAATCTGGTAAAAATCTGCGCTAATTTTGAATGTAAGTAGACATTATCCAATGTATAATTATGAGTTTTGAGAAATTTGAGAGTTATCTTGCTGAAATTTGAAAATCTAATTTCACACTCGACTGAGTCGCCGCGATGTCGGAACCAGAGAATGGGTTGTCGGATGAGGAGAAGAATAACCGACACATACACCTAAACTACCCTGCACAGATGCAGGCACAGGCAGAGGAGCCGGCGCCGCCACTCGTGCACCCGTCGTATCTGCAATACTTGCAAAACGAGAGAAACGCGAAACGAAGAAGACTTTTCGGTCGAACCAAACACCGACTGTTTGGTGAGAAACCGCCGGATCTGCCGAAAGACGAGTTTGGGTTTAACGCCGTCTATGGCGTAGAGCCGACTCTGAATCCGGTTAGGTGCGCCGTATAGGTCCGCCGGCCGACCATTTCGAGACAATGCCGGCCGATATATGGGGTCTTTGTCTGACTCTGATTCTGGCGCTTATGGGTCCGGACGGCGATCCGCAGCGAATGCTCGATGACCTGCGGTATAGGGAATGGGAGAACATGTCGTATATACTCTCTCCTCTCAGTGAAGAGTTGGCTCATCTCATGATCTCTATGACTGAGATTAATCCCAGCGATCGGCCGACCATTCAAGAGGTATATATGCATCCCTGGCTCGGTATAAGTTGAGCATGGTGAAAATATGACATTTATTAAACAAGTACTGACTACATTTTATCTCCCAATATTTATTTTGAGACACAGTGTGGTAAAAGTTACAATAATCTTGCTAACAGTTGATCTTTAAAAATTAGCAAATTCATATTTTTAGAAAACAATCCTTTCGCGGAGGAAAAATAATTGTTCTTGATACAATTTATTCACTCTTATAAATGTCATATTATAACTCGGGTTTGACAACCGACAGTATAACGTCGTATGTCTTACTCCAGGCGTTGATTGCTTTGCTATTCATAAGACTGTCTCCGAGTTTGTCGACGAGGAGTCCGACTAAAGCTGTTCTTAAGTTTTGCCACTTATGCATGGCGTGACTAAAATTCAAACATCAGCATGCATAATCATAATTAATGTGAAAATTAATTTATCAATAACTACACAGCAATAACAAGCAATGGTTCATACTATTGATTGAAAAAATCAAAATTGATATTACCATTACCATTCCATTACCACCTAGTAAAACTTCATTACCATCCAATTACCATTAAATTTTTAAAATATATCCCACTACAATCCCATTACCATAAACAAAATTCCATTACCATTCCATTACCGGGAAAATTTTAAAAACATTTTTAAAATAGTTTTAAATTTAAATTATTTTAAAGATACTGAATTACAAATTTTTATTGATTGATTTAGTGAAGCAAACATTTGCTATGTATTATTTCATTTATAAAGCACAATTGTGTATTAAACCCTAAAAATTCTAATATGATAATTAAAATAAATAAGCAGGATATACAGTACAATGCATATATCCATGATCGTGTAAATCGCAAATATTTAGGAAACCATTTGGCCGATTTTAATCAAGTTTGTTTTGAAACATGAACAATTATGTCACCAATCAATTTAGTTTATAGATAAATATATTTTTGTAATAAGTAAAAAAATTGATTAGATACCTGTATTTTTATTTTTACATATTTGACCTATAACCTATTTTATTATAAAAAGTATCCAGATTATGTAAAATATTATATAGTTAATAACTCGAAAATCAATCAAGATATTTATTATTTGGAATGCTTTTTACAGTTGAAAAACTGGCATAACTTTTATTTTTAAAATTTTTTACCAAATATAACGTCCAAAAATAAAAATTAATTTCACAAATTAAAAATAAAATTACACACATTTTCCGACTGGAAAATGCATCCTGTGTCGAATGGTAAAAATTAAAATGCTTTAGCTTTAATAGTTTTCAAGTTGTAGCGCATTAAAGTGATTTATGTAATTTATCAAGTAAAACTTTTTTGTTTGATGAGATATCTCAAATCTGATATTATATTCGTAATTAGCATGGTCGATTTAGTAGGATTTGATGCATCTGGCGCCCAACCACACTCGTTACCCATCGCGTCGACGACACCGGTTTCTCGATGTCTCGACGACCCATCTTTTACTGCAACTGCTGAGGACCGACAGAGAGCGCAAGATATGATTTCGCTCATTATGGCCGAGCGGAGAGCACTCAGCCATTGGCTTTTCAACGGCTCGACTCACGCCGAAGACATCGATTCCGGCGCAACCGACGTAGAGGTCGATATGGACGTCGACGAACAGGAGTTCGAAACCGAAGTCGAGGCCGTAGTGATGGCGCCGATCAACGTACCGGTGGTCACCGACGCCGCCGTCGAGATCGCGATCACCGACAGCGTCGACAATGAATTAGTCGACCATTTGCAAAATTTCGTCGCTCAGGATGCCGGCGACCAGAGCGCTACCGACGCCGAGTCGGTCGACCAGCCGCTCGACAGCATTCACTCGCCTGTGCGCCCGGACTGGTGGGCGAAGGAGAGCTCAGCGAAGGCTGAATCATCGAATGCGATCGATCGAAGATATCGATGGATTCGAAGCATTCGATTGTCGCGAAATCGCCGAAATCGCGAGAAGAGGAGCCGAACTGCAAAATCGGTTCCTGCGGTTCGACAGCCGGATAGCCATCCGAACCGAGTGGACCGGAAGCAGAGCCGAAAAATGCTGCGCAAACTGCGCGACCAAAAACGCCGCCGAAGACGACGACTGCGAATGGACGGCTCTCACGGACTCGCAGACACGAAGGCAACCGAATGGCGATTACAATGCGATTGTCGTATCAAACCGTCATATAATCCGAACATTTACTTCAATTTGGGTTTCGCTGGCAATGCGCCCAAACATCCGGACATCAAATACACGGTTTTGCGCATCGATTGCGCCGACAATCAGACCAATGCTATCACTATTGGCAGACATTCCAAACAAAAGGTTTTCCTATTCTTTATAACGAGAGAAGAGTTGTGCGAAAAGAGCGAACAGATATCGCCGAACGATGAGCTGAACATCGCTTTCGATACCACTCTCTATAAGCCATACAACGGAGACATACAGTTCAGTCTCGGTATGTAAAACGCATTAAATGCGAAAGAATTGTCGGATTTTGCGAACAAAACGAGTTTTGCATTCGGAATGAGTTCGCGTTCGGATGTCTTCCGAAATATGTTCGCAAACCCTATGATTGAGAATCAGACGAATTGAGTGATTGTCGACGACTTCCGACCGAACGCTTTTGGCGAACTCGAGGACGACGTGCGCGGCATCGCCACCGACGCACAGGGAAAGCGATTTCTGCCGTTTGAAGGCAAGTGCACTGAACTGATCGCACAATTGGATCGAATGGGCGAAGAGTTGACTGAAGCCGAGATGCGAGCGAAACGCGCGTTCATTCAACGCATTCTCGCCGTCGACTCCACTCCTGCCGTTCACGATATCGATCGCTACAGACATGAGTTGCAGTACTACCCACGCAATTCAACTCATTTTCGGACATTAATTTAATTAATTTAATTGTGTTTTTGGTTTTTGTTTTCAATTGTTTTGTAATTTTTGAAATTTGTGTTTTTGTGTTTTTAGGCCTTTGATAGCATGTCATTGCATTCCATGCTATCTTTGGCCTGACTCGCGAACTTGACAGTCAATGCCATCCAGGCACTTTTTCTAATTATTTAACCTTTGACTACATATCACCCAGTCATCAAGAAGCTACCTGTGCTCACTCTCGTCACGTAGACACGCAGTCATAGACTCTTTACTATTAATTTCACTGACTGGTATTTGCTATATAAAAGATATGTTTGAATTGAATGTAAGTTTCAGTTGATGTTTGACTCGAACTGTATGCACATCTGCACCAGTACTCTCTCGAAGAGAGGTTTTGAAGATAAGTCTCCGAATGGGCGCGCGGCCAGACCGAGTGGTGGCCGCTAACTATTGTTTAATGTTGAACTTTTGTTTAATGAATAAATAATAATTTAGTGTTTAATTTAGTTTTGTTTCATTTTGTTTGTGCTCCGCCGCTAATATGCAGTTTTGTGCTCAAAACGCATGTTTCTGGAATATCCCGCGAAATTGAACAGCAGTTCGAGATTTCTTGAGCTATTCGGTGATCAGTGCTCGCATGGAGTCGTCCGCTCGAGAAGGACGACGCGGTCAACACACCAAAAGCAGTGTTCACAATCACCACATATACAGTACATTATCGGGAAACGCGTCGGGAGATTGGCCACAGACGGAACGGGAGTGCAGTGGACTAGAAGTCCAGGGTCTGCAAGGATGGCCAGATAGTTGCGCTAGCCGTCGGGACCCTAGAAGAGGTCGGAGAAGTGGTCGACGGTCTCCTGAGTCGATTCGGGTGAATCGGCAAAATTCACCCTGGTTATCGATAGTTTTGTGTAAATCGGGCGGTGCGCGGCATTCGCATCGGCGGCCCGATTTGCACATGATATATATAATTATACAAATTGTTTTATTTTTTATTTAATATAAAAATAAAATTAATAATTTTAATATTTTAAATACAATATCAACGATATTATTATAAATTGTTTATGTAGATTGCTATTCTATTAATTCGGCCGCACAATTACCCAATTATGCAATGGCTATCTGCAAGACAAAAGCCGACACTCGTCAGGAATGAGGAGTTGTCGCCAACGGCTGAGCTTTGATGAGCAGAAATAGCAGCAAAAGAGTGGAGACGACTGATGACTCCTTCCGTCCGTTCTTATCGTCGACTTTTTCGCTGAAACAAGAGAACCGATCAGTAGTTGTCTTCTCAAGTGAGTCATTGGTACAACTCATGGCCGCTGACGGAAATGGAAGCCAAACACTGGAACCACAACCGTAGGGCATATCTGCGTTACGGGTAGTGTCCACTGCATTGCTCGTTCGCTATGGTATCACTGCGAAGAGGCTGGACTTGTTCGACTATGTCTGAGGTCCAAGCTCTACGGCAGACATAATTTTAGGAGTTGAAACGATACTTATTTTAGACTACTGGTGCTCTTCTACAGCTTATCTGTGCTCATCTTACTCGGCGCCACTGAGTCCGACCCAATCGCATCCACAATAAATTCAATTCTAATAAAATATAATACCGTGAGATAATGTCCGGAAGACAGTTAGCAGGCCAATGCTTCCGCTTTATCCGCCTGTTGTGCTCACCGCTTCCGCTACGAATCGGGGGAATCGGAAATAAGCAAGTGTATTTTAATTATACATACAAAATTTTTATTAAAATAGCGTTCGTACAGTTGAAACCCACTTTTACGACATCTCTGACTGCTTTAATTGTGTAGACATAGTTGGTTTCGTGGGTGAGATGCTAGCAATAGTCAGTAGTTTCAATGTTAGCGATGATTTCAATATTAATAAAAATGTACAAATTTGTGCATGGTATATCTTAATGCTGTATTTTGTACCAAGAACACGTAATATCTTTTCTGCGGCATAAGTTAAGCAAGTATATTTTAATTATAAAACGCATAAAATTGATGATTTTCATTCGAATAGCGTTCGTACAGTCGAAGCTCTCTGACATCTCTGACTGCTCTAATTGTGTAGGAAAATTAATCGTAAACAGTAAATAAATTGTATCATCAGATCAGTAGAAACTGTTAGCAAGATTATTGTAAAAGTTATATTAATTTGAATTCTAGTCACGCCATGCATAAGGTGTCGCTCGAAATGTGGCAAAACTTAAGAACAGCTTTAGTCTGACTCCTCGTCGACAAACTCGGAGACAGTCTTATGAATAGCAATGCTATCAACGCCTGGAGTAAGACATACGACGTTATACTGTCGGTTGTCAAACTCGAGTTATAATATGACATTCATAACAGTAACTAAATTGTATCAAGAACAATTATTTTTTCTCCGCGAAAGGATTGTTTTCTAAAAATATGAACTTGCTAATTTTTAAAGATCAACTGTTAGCAAAATTATTGTAACTTCTACTACACTAGAGCTGAGCAGGTCCGGGTCTATGAGGTTTTTACCAAAGACCCGGACCGGACCTGGACCTCTTCATTGAGGACCCGGACCCGGACCTGTGAAATCTTTGAGGACCGGGACCCGGACCTGGGACCTCTTGCATAATATTTTATGTGATTTTTAACCAAATAAAAAATGTTAGATTACATATCATTAATTTTATATATTAAATAACACTAATAATGGCAATATGAGTCAACTTGTGTAAACTAGTGCTTTCTGTTAATATATACAGTATTTTAAAAACAGTAAATTGGTGCAATTTTATGACTATTTCTATGTTTGTCAGGTCCTAATGAGGTCCGAGGTCCCAAGACCCAAAGACCCGGACCGGACCCGGACCTCGACACTGAGGACCAGGACCCGGACCCGGACCTCTAAAGACCTCAGGTCCGGGTCCGGGTCCTAAAACCTGAGGTCTTTTTGCTCAGCTCTATACTACACTGTGTCTCAAAATAAATATTGGCAGATAAAATGTAGTCAGTACTTGTTTAATAACTGTCATATTTTCACCATGCTCAACTTATACCGAGCCAGGGATGCATATATACCTCTTGAATGGTCGGCCGATCGCTG
>JAQIXC010002539.1:0-10681 GCA_034697605.1 Metabelba pulverosa
TGACCTGAAGGAGCCGCTGAACAACTGGTTCAAGACGTTCGAAGAGGAGTTCGGCAAAATTAATCCTGCTATATCGGCGGCACCCAAAACGCTATGTGTGCGTAATTATATAGATGGCTTCGAGCGAGTGGCCGGCACCGGCACTCTCGTAGCCCGCTATCCGACGCATATGATGGCTGCCTATCAGGTGATGGATATTCTTTACAAGTATTTGAAAACTCAGCCGAACTTTACTGACAGCCCTATAGCCAAAAAACTACTGTACGTTGGGTTTTACGAACAGTTTGTTAAGGAATGCCATCTTATGATCGATAAGAGAGCGCCGGAACTCACGCCTGAAGAACAGGACGAGTTGTGCCGAGTTTTTCAGAGCGCCGTTAGGACTGAAGTCGACCTTCACTTTTATTGCTATTCCGGCAATTAATTATACTTTGCTAATTATAGTTTTCTTGATAATTTTATGTTTTTAACTAGAATCAATATTCAACTTAAAAAGTTGATAGATTTAATAATTTAATGAAAATACAATCATTTCTAAAAGTATAATGTTGAAATAATTAACCTTTTTGCAAAAAACTGATTTAATTTTATAATGTTAAAAAAACATTAAACTTATAATTTAATTCTATATTAATAAGCAAAACTTCTAATAAAATTACAAAAATTATCAAGCAGATATTTTTAACAATTATTTTGTATAAAACTGTTTTATTTTTAAACAAAAATAAAAACTAATTATTTAATAACAAAATTAATTATAAACAAAACTGTTTAAAAACATATTTGTAACATGATGTTTTGCAATCAATGGCTAAAATTAAAAAACAAAAAATACAAACAAAACATTAAAAATGAATTATAAATCCGTAATCATTGCGATAGTAATCATAACATTCGTAGCACTCGTATGGACGGCCGCGTCGACGGCCAGCAACACAACGACCCGAACGGTGATAATGGAGACAAAGTTCGACGACGAGTGTCGGCGCCTGAACGGGTCGTGCGAGGAGTGCGCGCGCAATACGAACTGCTACTACTGCTCGGCGGACAAGACGTGTCATGTCGTCGACTATCGCCGGTACAAGTCGTACAGCGCTTACCGACATAACTGTCCGCACATGTCGAACATGGCCTGGCGCTGGTGTTCGCTGAATGTGCAAACGCTGGCCATTATGATGTCGGCCGGTTTGGGCGTTGTTCTGTTGGTGGCGATCGTGAGCTGCTGCTACGTGTGCCGCTGGATCGATAGCTGCCGTAGCCATCAGCGCCGAAGGGCGCAGCAGCGGTTGGCCGCGATGTTGGCCAAGCGGGACATTGAGCTGAATGAGGCGCAGACGGCTCGCCGCGCGAATCGGTCGCAGTTTTTGCAACCATTTGTCGACAAGTATCGGCCCGACGGCACTCGGGTCTCGAATTTTTCTTATACGCAATTTAAATAATTTATTTGTTATTTATCATGATTATTTTGCAACTAGTTTATTTGTTCTTTGCTGTTTATTTTGTTGTTGTTATTGTTGTTGGTTGCATTTACCAAACTTTATCAAATTTATGTTTGATCTATTTTTAGTGAATATTTTGCCAATATGTTTTGAAATATAATTTATAACATTCTATAGTTGCAAGTGCAATTTTTATAATACCTGTTGAATAAATTATATAAATATTAAGCTGTGTACACTTAATATTTTTATATTTTAATACGAATTTTTAAATATTATAAATGCTTAAAATAATTGTTTAATAAAGACATTTTTGTGTAGTTTTTAAAGTTATTAACTTTATGCAGTATATGATATTTAATTAATACATATATTGTTTCCAGTCAAATTACCACTATAATTTTATTTCGACTTAATTTTGAAATTAATAATTATACTGATAATATGTCAATTATAATCTGTATATGCAAGCACATAGTTTAAGCATGTTTATGATCAATAAGCTCGTGCAACAGACGTTAAATTATTATCATATTTTTGCTAAAGGAATAAATTCAATAACAGTTCTAAACATTTACTAAATGATAATTATCTCCAATTTAATCATTTACTCATTTCAAGACGTTTGCACAATTTTAAAACAAATAATACATTTGAATCTTATGTAACATTGTATAATTTTGTAAGATAAAAAATGATAATGAAATTGTTTGTGGGATAGAAAAAACATGCTAGAATAATGCTGTAATGTTTCAGATAATGCTTTACTATAAATATATCATTTTTATAATAAAAATAAATAAAAAAATTTTGCTATTGATATTATAACAGTTTAATAAAACAGTAACAATGACAAAATTATTTGCAATAGCTTTATTGCAACTTGCATTTTACAATCAAATTTATACTTTCCAAAATATATTTAGTGTAGATTTTAATGAATTGAATAGAAATCCGATCTTCAATACCACCGAAGAAGCAATAGAAGACGCGCGCAATGCAACCATCGGTTGGATGACTGAGAATACAGTTCCCGGAGTTGTGATCGGACTCACCATTAAAGGCAACACTGTTTGGACGGAAGCGTTCGGTTACACCGATATCGAGAACGACGTCAAAACAGATGTCGACTCACACTGGCGTTTGTGTAGTATAAGCAAATCCTTCGCCTCAGCACTGGTAGGTCAGCTCCTGGACCGAGGATTAGTACATTTGGATGACTCGATACACAAGTATTTGCCGAAAAGTCTATTTCCGGACAAAACATTCGGCGGAAAACCGGTTGACATAACACTCCGACAAGTGATGGCACATATGGCGGGTTTGGATGATTTGGATGATATTGAAGAGTTAGAGACAGTCCCACTTTACCATGCTGCAAATGTGACCCAGACAATCAAGTATCTCAAAGACGCGCCCTTACTGTACAAACCAGGAACGGGATTCGAGTACTCAAACTACGGCTATTCAGTGGTCGGCGCTATCACTGAATCGGTTCTTCAGAATACATATCAAAACGAGATTCAGAAGATGTTAACCAAAATAGGGATGAATTCGACGTTCGCTGAAACTCGGGAACAGATTATCAAACACCGGCCCCAGTATTACGAGATCTCGGACAGTGGACAGTTGGAAAACTCAAACATAGCTGATATCACGCTCTCATATGAGGGCCAATGGCCTAATGGAGGAATGGTAGCATCGATTGCCGACTTACTTCGGTTTGGCAATCAAATGCTTTCCTCATATAAAGGCAAAAATCCCCGTAATTATGCGATTATTTGAAATATTTTTATTGTTAAAAAATTAGAGTTTTATTTAAAAACAAATAATAATTTGTTCAATAATAATGACTATACTGTATAATTTTAGATTTCTTGAGCCAACAGACAGTGAAGGAATTGTGGACACCCGAGACACTGAACATCACCATGCACCTCATTTCGGGGGCGAATACGGTTGGTATATACAGTATAAATTATGTACATTTATAACTGTTATAATACCTGTAATTATATTGTAGGCAAAGCGTGGATTATAAACCGCTTGAATGCCACGAATCCCTATCCGTATAAGTATATCGTCGGACACGACGGCGACCTATTCGGCACTTCGACCGCTCTCTACATATTTCCCGATCAGGATATGGTTGGCGTCATGTTTGCCAATCAGGGCGTATATGAGGGCCGGGAACAGCTGGTGCTGCGTATGGCACAAGACTTTCAAAAATTCGTCTAGTTTACAAAATTGAACGAGTTTTGCATCGCAATATTTTGCTAGTACATGATAAATAAACACATGTAAATTTTTTATTTGAAATAAAGTTACAATATAGTAAATATAAAATACGGTTAAAAATTGTGCAATGTAATTTCAACGTCAAGGCCCACTCTCACCGACTAACACGCGCTGTCCTATGTACCAGATGCTGTAATCAGTTGCCAATTGGCATTTTACATCATGCTAGCTTCGTCAACTTACCAGGTAAAATTCTAAGCATTTATTAAAATTCTTAGCACACTTGAAGTCAATATATCGTAAACTATTAATACATATATAAAACATTGATTTGCAATGTATTTGAGTCGAGACTCGAGGCATAGAATAGGGTTTTTGCGAATTCTGTTTACAGTTTGCGTTCGACTCAAGCGTTTGCATTGAGTTCGCGATTCTATGCCTAATGCGAGACTCGAACGCATATACTATATGCATGCGATCGGAATTTATACTTGTTACTTTGTTAAACTGTTGGACACAATAAATAAGAAATATTTTTATTTTTCATAAAATGTTTAATTTGTTTTGATCTTTTTTTCACTGATTATATTTACAATGTAGTTTAATATTACAATTTTAAAATTTTAAATAATTTATTATATTTTATGATTAATTTCTAGTAAGACAATTGCTATATTAAATAATAAACTAAATAAAGTTTTAAAACATATTTCTGTATGCGTATTAAAAAGACTTAATTTGACGTGTCATTATAATAGAGTATATAATTACAATCTTATTATTCATTTTTAATAGCTTTGATGGCTGTAAGCAAAGAAAAGGTATATATAATTTCACCTCTGACCCACCCCCCAAATTGGGTAGAAACTAACATTAAATAAAGATTAATTTTATCATTTATAATTTTACATTAAACATTATAGGTACAAGTTTATTACATAATCTTGAGACATTTACTACACTCAAATATAAAATAGCATGTGTAAATTTGTAAAGTTACCAATAGAATTGCAATAGATTATCTGACTAAACATACTAAATAGTATTTTTGTTATTAGATAATTTTTTTAAATAAAAATTTTCTTTACATATTGTAAATACATGAAGGCAAAACTTTGTCAAGTTTAATAAAATATTAATAATGATAAAATTATTTTTTATAGTTTTGATTTTATTTGTGAATCAAATTAATTCGTTGCCAAATAAAACACAATTAAATGTTTTGAATATAGATTTCGATGAATTGAAAGGAATTCCGATCTTCAATACGACTTCGGAGGCGATAGAAGACGCGCGCAATGCGACCATCGGTTGGATGACTGAGAATACAGTTCCCGGAGTTGTGATCGGACTCACCATTAAAGGCAACACTGTTTGGACGGAAGCGTTCGGTTACACCGATATTGAGAACGACGTGAAAACACATATAGACTCGGTCTGGCGTTTGGCCAGTATTAGCAAAAGTATCACTTCGGCACTGATAGGTCAGCTCCTGGACCGAGGATTAGTACATTTGGATGACTCGATACACAAGTATTTGCCGAAAAGTCTATTTCCGGACAAAACATTCGGCGGAAAACCGGTTGACATAACACTACGACAAGTGATGGCACATATGGCCGGACTTCATGAGACGGACGAACTTAAAGAACTACACGAAATCCCACTTTACCATGCTACAAATGTTAGCGAAACTATTAAGTATTTCAAGAATGAGCCCTTACTGTTCAAACCGGGAACGGCATTCAGATACTCGGACTACGGCTTCTCAGTGGTCGGCGCTATCATCGAATCGGTTCTTCAGAATACATATCAAAACGAGATTCAGAAGATGTTAAACAAAATAGGGATGAATTCGACGTTCGCTGAAACTCGGGAACAGATTATCAAACACCGGCCCCAGTATTACCAGCTCTCGGAGACGGGACGGTTAGAAAATTCAGAACTATACGATATTGTTGTCTCCTCATATGAGGGCCAATGGCCTAATGGAGGAATGGTAGCATCGATTGCCGACTTACTTCGGTTCGGCAATCAAATGCTTTCCTCATATAGAGGCGAAAATCCCAGTAATTATTAAAATATTTAAAATGAATTTTTTAAACGTTTGAGTCTCTAAATAGATTAAATAATAATTGCACTGTATAAATATAGGTTTTACAGTGAAACCTCTCGATCTTAAATATTCTCGATCTTAAATTATTCTCGATGTTGTACCATTTTTAAAGTCCCAAATCATTTCTATACAAATTCATTATAAATTATATTCTCGATCTTAAATTATTCCCGATTCTAAATCTTGAATCAAATTTTTTGCCCCAATAGCTTTGTCAGAACCTCTCTATATTAAATTTTAAAAATGAATAATGGCAAAATATAAAATAAAATCAAGCTGTATGTACTTAATATCTCTACAATTTATTTATTATGTTACATGGTAATCAAAGTTTTAAAAATTCTAATGTAACATACTTAAAATTATATTTATAGTCTATCCACTTATAAAATTCTTATATTATCAAGTTATACTTTTATACTTTTATAATTAATTATATTTACTGTATGGATAATAAGGTAAAACATATTGATATTATGATAAGTGATAGAAGCTTTACAAAATAATTCAAATTTTATTGAGTATAATAAAATATATAGAGTATAGTTAAAAGATAATCCTAATAAATTGACAATTATTTCAATTTAAGTATGATTTGATTATGGTTATTCATAAATATTGTTATAAATCTTATTTTTAATAATATTAAATTTAATAAAATTAGTGAGTTGCAAATAAATTAAAATTATAGCCAAATAAAAATAGATTTTAATTTTTATGCAATTTAATTTGTTTACGTTTTTTTTTATTAAATACAATTTTAGATATTGTATACATATAAAACTAAATAAAATTTAAACATGCATATTATTTTTGATAACGCAATTATTTTATATTTTAACTTTTTAAATACATAAATTTGACTATATTTTTAAAATAAATATGTGAAATACTCAGCTCACCCAATTTTAACCGGTATAATTTTATTTTACAATTTTATTAATATATTATATGTTTTAAAATAAAATTTTACCAGTTTTTGAGATTAATAATAAAATAATAGATTAAATATATCTATAAAACATTTTTTAGGTTATTTTAAACTTATATTTTTTTTATTAACTCTACCGTTTATGGATAAAAAATAATAATACATAAAATGTTTACAGATCTGTCTTTTTAGGTTTTGCATAAATGTTAAATTTCTAATTGCCGAAAGTTCATATATTTAAATGACGATATGTTTGAATAGATATCAATAATTAAAATATTGTAATTAAATGAAATCCTATTGCCATCTACTTTGATAATATATTTCTACCAAGGAACTGCCGCCTCTTGCCTAAACTATATGCCAAGCGTGTAATCATTATAAACCATGTATAGTTGAATGGATTACTTTCAACAATTATCCTTTATTAAACTTATAAATTTAGTGTAGAGGTATTATGCTCATAATGGGCAGTCTTGTTTAGTCATGTATTCTCGATATTGAATTATTCTCGATCTTGAACAATATTTCTGGTCCCCGGGTGATTTAAGATCGGGAGGTTCTACTGTATTAAGCTAAAAGACTTATAAAGCTGTATGCTAGATTTATAATTTACTATATATTATTTACATTCATTATTTATACTGTACAATTATAAGGTTTAAAAATTATTTTATTAGCTATATGTTAATGTAACATTTATACTGTAAAATTATAGATTTCTTAAGCCAAGAAACCGTGAAGGAGTTGTGGACACCCGAAACACTCAACATTACCATGCCACCTTATATTGAAGGCGAATATGGTTAGCTTATTCAGTATAAATTATAAATATTTATATTAATTATAATAATTATATTGTAGGCAAGGGATGGATAATAAGCCGCTTGAATGACACGAATCCCTATCCGTATAAGTATATCGTCGAACATCGCGGCGGTCTGTCCGGCACTTCGACGGCTCTCTACATATTTCCCGATCAGGATATGGTTGGCGTCATATACGCCAATAGGGGCGACACTGCTGTCGGTCAAGAACAGGTGGTCTTACGTATGGCACAAAACTTCCAAAAATTTGTATAATTTTTAAAAATCAAACTTGTTTCAGTTTTAATAAAAGATTTTTAGTGTATGATTAACACAGCCGGCTAAATTTTAATAGTTACAATAAAGTTAAAACAATAAAACTATTTATTTCTTTATTATTTTTTCAACAATTGTATTGAATTGAAAAGACAGTAAACGATATCAAACACTGATTCGCAATGTATTTGAGTCGAGACTCGAGGCATAGAATAGGGTTTTTGCGAATTCTGTTTACAGTTTGCGTTCGACTCAAGCGTTTGCATTGAGTTCGCGATCCTATGCCTAATGCGAGACTCGAACGCATATACTCTATACATGCGATCAAAATTTATATTTGTTACACTGTTGGACACAATAAATAAGAAATATGCAGATTTATCATAAATTTTTAGTAATGGTTTGTTGTTTTCCACTAATAATATTTACAATGTAGTGTAACATGACATTTAAATATTTTTAAGAAGTAGTTTATGGGTCATTTTTATTAAGACAATTATTAAAATAATAAAATAATTAAAGTTTAAACAATTATGTTACTTGTATTTTTTTATCAAGATAATTAGAAATGAATAAATTAAATTAAAGGTGTGTCAGTTGATTGTATACAAATTGATTTGCAAATAATTAATTTTATTAAATAAAAGATTATTGGCATTTTTTTCCCTAAAAAACAATAATGAGTTTTAGGCCATTATCGCTATATTTTCAAGTTTAAACTGGGTAAAAACCAAACGTAAAATGATAATTAATTTTATCAGTAGAGAGTTACAATTACGCAATTTTGAGACATTTACTACATTCAAATATAAAACAGCATGTTTGAATTTGTGAAGTTACCGATGCCAGTGAAATAGAGTGTGGGAAATAGCATGTTGGTTAATATCTTCTTTACTGCCGTAGATAAAATTTTTCATATAAATAGTTTATATTTACATTGTAAATATATGAAAACTAGACTTTATTAAGTCTAATAAGATATTAATAATGACAAAATTATTTCTTGTAGTTTTGTTGCAAGTTGCATTCTTGAATCAAATTAATTTATTAACAAATAAAAGGCAATTAAATGCTTTGAATATAGATTTTGATGAATTGAAAAGAGTTCCGATTTTTAATACCACCGAAGAGGCGATAGAAGACGCGCGCAATGCGACCATCGGTTGGATGACTGAGAATACAGTTCCCGGAGTTGTGATCGGACTCACCATTAAAGGCAACACTGTTTGGACGGAAGCGTTCGGTTACACCGATATCGAGAACGACGTCAAAACAGATGTCGACTCACACTGGCGTTTGTGTAGTATAAGCAAATCCTTCGCCTCAGCACTGGTAGGTCAGCTCCTGGACCGAGGATTAGTACATTTGGATGACTCGATACACAAGTATTTGCCGAAAAGTCTATTTCCGGACAAAACATTTGGCGGAAAACCGGTTGACATAACACTCCGACAAGTGATGGCACATATGGCTGGTTTCGATGATTTGGATGATACCAAGTTCGTAGAAGAAATCCCACTTTTTCATGCTACAAATGTAAGCCAAAATATCAAGTATCTCAAAGACGCGCCATTACTGTTCAAACCGGGAACGGCGTTCATATACTCGAACTACGGCTATACAGTCATCGGCGCTATCATCGAAGCAGTTCTTCAGAATACATATCCGAATGAGATTCAGAAGATGTTAACCAAAATAGGGATGAATTCGACGTTCGCTGAAACTCGGGAACAGATTATCAAACACCGGCCCCAGTATTACGAGATCTCAGATGAGGATGAGTTGGAAAATTCAAACATATGTGATATCGTTGTCTCCTACGAGGGCCAGTGGTCTAATGGAGGAATGGTAGCATCGATTGCCGACTTACTTCGGTTCGGCAATCAATTGCTTTCCTCATATAGAGGCGAAAATCCCGGTATTTATGCGATTATTTGAAATTAAATTATTGATACTTTAAGTAAAAACAATAAATAATAACAAAATAATAAATACACTGTATAAATTATAGATTATGGATTATTTCTTAAGCCATAAAACAATTGATAATGTATACTATTTACATTTATTATGTATTGTGTATAAATGTAATGCTTAAGAGTTACAAGTGTATTAATCAAAAATTATTATCATATTTATACTGTGCAATTATAGATTTCTTAAGCCAACAAACAGTAAAGGAGTTGTGGACACCCGAGACACTGAACATTACCATGCCACCTTATATCGGAGGCGAATATGGTTAGTATTTATATAATAAATATACTGTACAGTAATAAACATTTCAATTGATCATTATTGACATATTGTAGGCAAAGCGTGGATTATAAACCGCTTGAATGACACGAATCCCTATCCGTATAAGTATTTCGTCGGACATCGCGGCGATCTGTTCGGCACTTCGACCCAACTCTACATATTTCCCGAACAGGATATGGTTGGCGTCATATACGCCAATGTCGGCGAAGTTGACGGCCGCGAACAAGTGCTGCTACGTCTGGCACAAAACTTTCAAAAATTTATCTAGATTACTGTACTAAAGCCTAATTTATATACATTTGTTTTAAAATATGTACATTTATTATATACAAAAATTACAATAAAAAGCATGCGCTTATTTTAATGTTATTTTGCTAGGGGAATAATTGTGATTTTTATTATTATACCAAAATTTTTAATTAATAATTAAATGAATTAATTTTTATTTAATCCTTCTATCTATTATTTGTATCATAATTTAGGACCGGATAATTCAAGCCAAATCAAAATTGGCGCGTATAAAAACGATTTTCTACTGAATTAATCATTGCATATAAGTAAAAACAATAGACAGTGGTTTCTGTACTATAGCCATTGGGCCACTACAATAAACTCT
>JAQIXC010002540.1:0-10680 GCA_034697605.1 Metabelba pulverosa
TCCAGATATGAGCGCCTAATGGTTGGAATAGGGATGACATGTATTGTCGCACTTCAGGTATGGGCGCAGAGAATGTGAATGCATTCGTGTCGTAGGCTATCGAAAAAGTAATGACTTTATGCCGTTCCTCCGATACGCCAATATTGCCAATACCTATGTCGGCCTCCTGTGCAACAATGTACTACAAATGTAGAAATATATTTATACATGTTAAAATTATAAACTCTTTCAATAACTTTGCCAAGAATGCCGTTCCAAGTATTGTTTCGCGATTTGCTGCCCCACGTATGGTGACAGTCAATGAGTTTGATAGAGAAATTCATATATTTCATCATGATAGACAAAATTTGCGCCTCGTAGCCATCAGGTTTTCTCGTTGATTCATTTACAAAATATATGTATGGTTTAATCTAAAACAAATATTTTTACAAATCAAATTTAAATATCAATAATAATAATAATATAATTTTATTCTTATTACATTATTTGTTGCAACTATTAATTGCTTATCGTTGAGATTTTTTAACATGTTGAAAAATTGCAATAAAGATTTTTAAAAATATTTTCTTAAATTCTATTTGGTTATTATTATCTTTTGCAATAACTTATAGTAGTTTGTAGTTATATATGCAAAATGTAATTTGCATTATTAATTATAAATAGTTATTATTATAATTAAAATAATTAATGAATTATTTTTTATACTATTAGTAAAATGTTTATTCCTAAAAAGTTAATTAGATAATTAATTTATGATGCATTATTCTAGTATCAATATTATTTAACAAATTATTTGTCTTCATTGTTAAATATAACATTGAGTTAATATTTATATATAATTTATCATACTCTTTCTTAAATATTCTAACAATATAATCTTCATATTAATCTTTTGTATATTTAAATTAAATTTTTTTATATTTAAATTAATTTATTATTTATTTAAATATTATAAAATCCAAACCAAATAATAATATTAAAATATTTATTTTAATGATATTCATATGCCAGTACAAAAATTTATAGTTTCTATCACTAGCTTGCTGCTAATTTATTTTCTCAATAATACATTTATTTATTAAAATTTTAAATATATTTTTATAAAGTATTCAAATTTTGTTAAGATTATTATCAAACTATAACTGTATTATAATAAATATATCAATCACCTATTTTTAATAACTTTTACACTTAAGAAAAAAAGTGAATTTCAGAAAATTTTGCATGTTAAGAAATAAAGAAAAATATAACTGTAACTGTAGTAGTATTGTATTTTAGATGAAATAAATGCAAATTTATTTAGATTGGCATTTTCAATTCAAAAAAAAAATAAATATATAATAATTTTTACCTGTTGTGTTTGTATTTTGATTTGCATTTCATTGTTTGCAACTTATATATTTTACTGTATAATTTGGAATATTATTATTAAATAAGTAACATTCTATTTCAATGATAAAAAATTTTGATAGATGTAATTTATTAGTATATTAAAGTACCTGTATTTCAAATCTTATCAGTAAATTATATATTAATTTTAAACAAACTTTTAATAGCAATTTACTAATTAAAATATACACTTGAATTATTATTATTGACAAACTTTTTTAATTAAATTACGTATTAAACGGAAAAATTAATTTATTGTTTTTGAAGACATATCGAATCGACGCCGACTTATTCACCAGATCTGCGACAACCGATGGACACACAGACGGCTGTCGACAGTAGATGTTAATCGACCGCAGATTTGGAGACTTCGCCAACGAATCGATCGCTTTGATCGGCAGTCGCGACGAATAGTTAAACGAAAGTACGCGAAGTCTCGGTATTCGGGCGTCGATTGCGTGGAAAAACACGTTATGAACACCAATATCGGTAACGACCGACAGATGCGTTATATACGAAAACGTCGGTACGTAAACATAGCAATCGTCGCATCACTAGTACTAAACAATTTCGAGCGAATCGACAAACACTTCAATTTACGCAATGCTTGCAAACCATTCGCCGCGCAATAGACCGACCAATCGCTGCAATTATCGGCGAAACTGACCACAAGTGTAGTTAAAGTAGATTTGTGTTTATTCGCGAATATCTTGAAGTTTTCGCCACATTTCGGGTGAAGACAACCGGAATGTCTACCGAAACCGACTTTCAATCGCGTGAACCAAACGTTGTTATACTCCCGAAAGTGTGTATTACAGTAGAGACCCGTCTGACCAGTGGATAGTTGGCGTAAATTCGTACAAAACCGCAGGTTTCGCACAACACACCACTTCACGTCTTCGGGAGTAGAGCTATATTTGTGGAACAGATCCGCGATATTCATCATCGGAAACGAATATAACGTAAACTCGATTTTTACCAATTGTTTCGCAAATTTCGCGAAAAATGCGTTAATTGTTTCGATGTTTAGTGCATTGAAATCGCATTCAATTTCCGTCAGTTTCGGACAAAATTTGATTATTAATGCAAATAATTCGTTGTATATAAGTAATAGTTTCATGTTATTCGGGAAAAAATTAATTGAATGTAAATTTTGACACTTTTTTAGCTTTAACTCAAATAGAGACAACACTTTCTCTATTGGCAATGCATTCAATCGTTTCTGTAATGTCTCGTCAATCGATAGTCTGTATTGTCTTCGATGTATAGTCCGCTTCCACTGCTTCGACACGACTTCGAAGCGAAACGAGTCGTCGAATGAGAGATAACTCAACACTACTTCACAGACGTCTTCATTGAATCTCATAAATGATTTTCTATTCTTCTTAAACCACTCTCTCTTATACCTTCTCATTGTTTGCGAATTCGAGTTTAATATGTTTATAATTTTTTACAGATAAAATTTACATATTATAAATATAGTTACAAACAATATAATTATGATAATATAATGTAATACGATATCGTGAAAAAGATCCATGTTACATCTAGTAATGCTAAAGTAGAAATGTGGCGATGAATAGAATTCAATGCTAATCTATTGATAGAATTCATAGCAATTTATAAAATAATATTTAATTTTTAACATGTTTATTTGAGTAAATTTTGAGAGCTTTAGTGCTTAAATTTATTGTTTCATAATTTTAATAAAAATTTCGTTTTTTACTTATTAATTATAATGATTATTTTTAAACAATTTGAAAATTAAAAAAACAAAAACAATTGAATCATAGATTGATATAATAATTTGAAAAAATAAATTTGAATAATAAGTCTCAAGACTTTCGGTCAAAAAACATGAATATTTATATTATTAGTTATTATTTGAAAAAAACAGATATAAATATTTGTATCAAATTAATTAATAATTAGTAAATTTATAATTTATAATTTTCGCACAAAAAAAATTTCTATTCAATGTTGAAGTGCCGTAATCATCAACACATCAATACACTGTAAGAATAATACAAAAAATAATTAATATATTAATTTTCAACATGATAATTTTAATAAATAGTTATTTTCAATTAAGTTATTTGCAAAAAATAAAACATAATTATAAATACTATTTTTCTATTAACAATCGGTTCGAACATACCTTTTCATTAAATATGTGTCAACTTAGCGTCTGGGTTACGGAACGTATCGTTAGATTCGGACAAATTTAAGGTTGTCTGTGGTTTGGGTATATTATGCTCCGGATAGTCAGCGCACAGCTCTTTAAACATTTCCATTTGCATAGCCATCTGGCGCTGGGCGTCGGCGGGTCGGTAGCCGAACTTCAAATCTGACCTTTCACCCACAGCTAAAAAAAATTAATTTTCAATATAATATTATCAAGGTAATTCTGTATCTACATGTATATATTTAGTATAACAGAATAAAATACTATAACATAATTAAAATAACCCGAAAAGAACGCCGGACCAATTGATCGGTCGGCGAGCGCCGGACCACGCGATCGGTCGGCAAACGCCGGACCACTTGATTGGTCGGCAAGCGCCGGGCCAACCGATCGGTCGGCGAACGCCGCGCTTGACATCTGATCGGCGATATTCGCGCCTAACGAGCGATCGTCAAGTGCCGCTCCGGACGGCCTTACGTTCTCATTACCTGTATTTGAATAAAATTAACAATTAGCCATGTAAATAACAAGTATATTTAATATTTATATTTAAAATTTAAAATAATATTAAAATATAATTTAATTAAAACATTTATTAAAATAATTTTGCTAAAAGCCATAGCTATTAAACATATTATGCATGCAATCCATTCGCCGCGCAATAGACGGACCAATCGCTGCAATTATCGGCGAAACTGACCACAAGTGTAGTTAAAGTAGATTTGTGTTTATTCGCGAATACTTTGAAGTTTTCGCCGCAATTCGGGTTAAGACAACCGGAATGTCTACCGAAACCCACTTTCAATCGCGTGAACCAAACGCTATTTTATTGTATTTTTATATACATGCTAAATTATATATGTAAAACTTACTTAAGTTCATACGTGCTAATGAGTTAACGTCGGGAGAGTGGGCTACAGGTCCGGTCGCGTCCATTATACTCTGTTCATACATCTGTGTCAGGTCTTCTCGAATTTCTTTAATTTGCTTTTTCTAAATATTTATTTATACTTGTTGAAAATTTTTATAAATACAAATTTACTATGATATATATAGCTTAATGATCTTAAAATTTGTGTATAATAATGCGTACTCCTTTTTAACTAGTTATCAATTAATTTTGTTTGAATTAAGATTATAACAAAAATGTGTGCAAATAAGTAGCGAATGAGAAGTGAATCGCGAATTGAAAGCAATGAGCGATCGGTAAGTGATTCGCGCGAGTCGTTCGACCGATTCAATGAAGACGTCTGTGAAGTAGTGTTAAGTTATCACTCATTCGACGACTCGTTTCGAAATTTATTTGTGTGTAAAATTAAGCGATACACCTTTTTAACACATGTTATAATCGCGACTAAATTTAAACACACTGACTTACCACTGACATCTCCAGTTTAACCAGTTTAGAATTGAGATCAGCATATCTCTTAGGGTCACACATCTCTTAATTAGTTATTTTAATGAATTTATTTAATTAATTTGGTTTAAATAGTTATATTAATATCTGATATTAATTAGCAAAATATCAAAACATATGACTGATCTAAACAAATGCTACAGGATACTATATATACAATTATAGTTAATATATTATCTTTTTATAAATAAATATAAACAATTAATTAATGTAAATTTGATTATATCTTATTAGATAATGAAGTTAATTTTATAAATGCAATTATTAAATTAATAAAAAATTTGTAATTTAAATTAAATTAAGTTTTTGAATATTAAATATACAGTATTCAGTGTATACTGTATTAATAAACGCATGCATTTTTATCAAAGTCATATTATTTGTCAAAGTTTATGCATTATTTATATTTTAATCATGAGACATTTTTATGAATAAATCTATATTATTTTATTTCAAGATTAAATATTTAAAATCTATTATGAAAAAATATTACAAAGATAAGATTATATTAAATTTTTGTATATATTTTTAATAGTTCTATTATCAAACAGTAACTTAAACATTATTTTTTAAATATTTATACTTTATTTTCTCAAATAAACTTGAAATAATTATTAAAAATTAATGCATTATCATTATGCACAGATAAAAATGGCATGGTTAAATCTAAGGATAGGCTTGATAATCAATTGTTTGTTCTGTTTATTATTTAGTTTAATGTTAAACATTTCGTAATCTAATTTAATATATAAATTTATGTTAAAATTATCCTATTTTAAACTATCTATTGTAGTAATATATTCGTGTGCGGTATAAATGGTCAATGGATAGGCGAATGACCCGTATGTGTGCCAGTTGTCAGCTGTCCGGTCGACCAGTTATTGAAAGACATGTCGAGTTCGGTATCGGTTGAGTCGATCGGAAACGTGTATTATCTGAACCAAAGCCAATGGTTTGCGATCAGCGATAGTTCGCTTCGATATGTGTGTAAACAAGAGACCGATATAATGGTCGGAAAAACGGTAAAAAATTGTTTGCCTAATGGCCAGTGGTCTCGCAAATCACCCGATTGTGTCACTATTGGAAATACAAGTAAATATTTACAAGTATTTCTTATAATCATATACTGTAATAGTAATCATGTTTTGCTAAATTACAGACATATCGGGAACACTAATTGCAGTAATACTGTTCGCAAATTGCAAAAACTGTTGCCAAATCTTATTGTCAGTCATTTTGCGAAAAGAATTTTTAGTCGTTTGTGACGAATACAGTTTAATAATAGAAATTAAATAAGTGTTAATTTTATTAATGTTAAAATATGTATAAAAATCATTTTAAAATATATAGTATTGAATTTAAATCATGTTAAAACAAATGAAAAACTTTAAAACTCTGTTAAATCCAATAAAAAATATGTATAATATGTACATTTAATTATTATCTGTATATTAAATATATGTCCATTTTATTGTCCATTTTAAAATGTATAAATGTCCAGTTTTGTCCAGTTTAAAATGTAAAATTATCAAAAAAAATCCATTTTTGACAAAAAACTATCCGGCAGCTTTATTTGCAATAGTCCTAACATTTGGTGTAATTCTATTCGTTATGTTTCGCATACTTTCCAATCGATTCAATCGAAAACTGAGTGAATCTCGCGATCAGATCGAAGTGAGTCGACACGAGAAACGGCGTTCTGATGACATCTACTATCAAGTCACTTCAAATGATCTTGATACAATTGATTATGATAATGCTAGTGAGTACAAGTTGATAAATTAATTGATTCAAAAATAAACAATTAGTTGTTAATTAAGCAAAATTGCACTTTAGATAAGAAAGTTGACCATATTTAATATATAGAAATGCTACCAGCTGAATGATTACAAAATTAAGAGTAACTTGATATATTTATGCGTATAAAATTTTAGTTAAACATTAAATAATTAAAGTATTCCTATAATTTTTTATATTTTATTAAGACTTTTTTATATTGTTCTTGATATTAATTATGTAAAGATATTTGGTAAAAAATTATACAAGATATATTATTGGCTATATTTACTGACATATTTCAACACAATTTAATATTTAAATATATTTATAATACACTGCTAATAGTATTTCACGACATTAGTAATATTAATAATAATTCAATAAAGTTCTAAAATATTTGTTAAATAAATCGTATGAAATTTTATTGTTACTGTATTATATTTAATAATTTATTAGTCATAATTAATCTATTATTTTTTAATTGTTTTAAACTTTTTTTTAAAGCAAATAATTATTAATAAAAATGTTATTGTTTTAACAATTCTTTATTAATTAAAAACACATTATTAATCATCATGAAATATTGTATTTTAATGTAGAATTTAGACATACAGTACATTCTAGACTTTACTATTTAAATGCAGGATCTGGCGGTGGCTCGCGTATAACTTGCAATAAATAATAATAATAAATTAAGCATTTAAATTGATTTTAAGTGACTTTTATATTATACTTTGTCTTTTAACAGTAACAGATATCTACAAAATACAAATTTTATTATTTATCTTAAAATTATCTATATTTCATATAAAATTAATTAAATATTAACTATATAATCTCAACTAATAGCAAAAAAAAAATATAACTACAATATTTTAAGCAAATACCGCCTTTTGAAAAATTTAAATTGACATTATCAAAACAATGAATAGAAATTAAATATAAAAGTTACAGTTATATTATAAATTATACAAGATTTTACTGCATATAAATAAATTGCTAAGAAATAATTAAATTTACAAACTGATTTTTAAAACATTGCTTTAGCCTGCACAATAAAACAAAATTTCGTTCTAGTTGCCAAGCAATGAATTGGCCTAAACGAGTTTAGCAGGATGCATTTCTAAATGAGATGTTTGAACCGGTATATAGCGGCTGCCGGGGACTGCATCGTTCGGGTGTTGCCTACGGGGCCGCAAGTCGTGCGCAAACGAATAGGTGGTGATGGCCACACTGCCGCATATGAGGGCGGTTAGCCAGTAGGCCGGGTTCCGCACCGCCGAGACCGTACTGATGACGGTGTCGAACGTCATGAGCAGAGCGTACGCGACGGTCAGGCGATAGTTCTCGATGGAGGCGCCCACCAGACCCACCAGATTGTTGGCAACGTATAATATGCACGCGATGTATATGAGGGGGCGCATTACTTTCTGCATGTTCAATTTAGATGCAATTAATAAATATTAAATAAATTACTAATAAGTATGAATTTTGATTATATTCAGAATATCTTTTATTCAAATTTTTAATTAATTTATTTATTTTCTTATTATTTAAAAAATTTTTAAATTAATTTCATTTTTATGGATTTAATTTTTGGGTTTGCGAAAACATGCTAGCATATTCCGCGCGTTCTGGCATAACTGTTTATACAGTGTAATATCGCCACTCATGGCCACTATCATTGCGTTCTTCGTCTTCAACTCCTTCTCGAGAGCCGCCGCTCTAACCGCCTGTTCCTTCAACTTTGCCTCATATGCGACCAATCGATCGGCAGTTAACTGCAATAATTTTTTCTAAAATGTAACAAGTACAATTAATTATTATAAATTCTTATTATAAAGTCTGAATTGTATTCGATGTATAGATCGGAACCACTGTTTCGACACGACTTCGAAGCGAAACGAGTCGTCGAATGAGAGATAACTCAACACTACTTCACAGAAGTCATCGCCGAAGCGGTCGAACGAATTGCGCGAATGACTGACCGATCGCTGATTGCAATCAATTCGCAAATCACTCATCAATTCACTTGCATTTATACTCATTTTTATAACATAATTATAATTGATTTAATTGAATTTATTTCTATTTGTGCTTAATTGAATAATTGCTTACATTTGTAACTGTTATTTTCTTCTTGTCCTCATCATATTTGCCCATTACTTTAGCCAGTTTATTCTTCGGAGTGACCAGAGTTTCCCGATATTTCGCTGACCTTTGATCCGATGGAACGGCTGCTTTTTTCGGTCCATTTTTTTGCCATTTGGTGTTGAATTCAGTATAAAATTAATTCTAAATTTCAAATAAATTCTAAATATATTCTAATATTTCTCTATCAATGTATTGCTTGAATTGAATTAAAGAGAATTCGAGTAATCTTTGAAATCAATTGCAGTTTTATTTCTACACTTTTTCAGTATTGACTCGATTGTCGTAATAAAGTTGCTCTTTATTTTAGCTTGACACATTAGTTAGTCTGATATAAGCCAAGATCAATTTGAATATAGTAAATGTAAAGTACATAATCAGTTATATATTAATAATCATCAGGCTTGAAACTTGAGAGGATTTAGAGGTATGCTATGGCTAACAGTGCATCACGACATACGTATGGAAATACCATATATGACAAAGTCGAATATTACAAAGTCGAACTAGGTCATACTAGGAGTTTTTGCGGTTATTACGAGTGTTCCTTCTCGGGTTTTTACGAGTTTTCCTTCTCGGGTTTTTTAGTCATATTCGACTGACATATTCGCCTTTGTCATATTCGCCTTTGTCATATACGGTATTATAAATACCATAAAACATGAAATTAAAATATTAATTTCCATACGTATGTCGTGATGCACTGTTAGGCATAGCATACCTCTAAATCCTCTAAACTTTCATTTGAATTACCAAGCTTATATGATTACTTATATGATTTTATATAAAGTTGTCTCCAATATTCAAATAATTCAGCGCATAAAATGCGTAATATGCTAAAATACAACATTATAATTAATTCATTACTATTTAATAACCTTAAAGAAAGAAATGTAATCTTGCATAAATCTTATGCTTGTAATTAAAAATTTTTATAAATAAGAAAAGTAGTAGTTAAAGCAGCAAATGGAAATAAGAAACAAGAATGATTTTTATTTTCCAGGTATATTTAAATTAAGAATAATATTATAAATATTTGTTGCACTGTATCAACATCATGCTTGTAACTTGATTGTTTGTGCATGATAGTCGCATAATAATTGAAATAAAAATCTGCGTCCAGATCGGGCGGCGGCACTATCTGCTGAATTTTATGCGTAATGAATAAATAGCTTAATGTTGATCTATCAAATATCATGGTGAATATTTTCGGTTGTTTAATTAATTGTTTAAATGTTTTCGCAAAACTATCAACAACGTGATAAAATTTACCTTTTTTCTGATATGCTTTTTCTTAATACAATAAAAATAAATGACATGCTGTATAATATTTAGAAATAAAATAACTGAACAAATACCGTGATAAACATTAACCAAGCCGTCTCTTTTAATGAAAGTATTTTTAGGTTTTTATTGAGCATGGCAGTTTTTAATTTATCAATTGTATCGATTTGATCGGTATAGCGAGTAATAGTCAACGAAGTGTTGAGTTCTACCGCATAGAGCAGTCGTAATATAAAACACAATAAAATCCAACAAAACATCAATAGACTCAGTGATCCATACGTTGAAGACAAATAAGTAGTCGACTGCGCGCACAGGACTCTAACTATCCACCACTTGAGTGGGCTATTTGGGTAAATTTTATCCGAAATAAAACTAATCATAAAATAGATTAACATAATCGCGAATAGTATTGTCCAGATATGAGCGCCTAATGGTTGGAATAGGGATGACATGTATTGTCGCACTTCAGGTA
>JAQIXC010002541.1:0-10679 GCA_034697605.1 Metabelba pulverosa
GTCTCCTTTCACTGAAAATGAGCTACAATTGTATGCAATACTAAATCGTGTAAATCGGGTAATAATAATGACAATACAGTAATGATAAGTAATTATAAAGAATTAATATATAATACAAATATAACTTAAATTTAATATAAGTATTGATAGCATTCCTCACCGATTCTGTGATTTGTTTTTGCAATGACTCTTCAATTCAATTCTACAAAACAAACAAACCTTTTAATGAATAAATTTTTCAATTTTAATGATACAAAAGCAGAACATTTCTACAGAAAATGCGATTTTCGGTCCATTTGGTCACAATTTTTCTCAATTCTTCATAATATATGAAAATTACTGTATATTATATAATATTATAAATCAATTCAATAAAATCTATTTAATAGTAATCAACAAATGACTAAAAAAAGGCGAACTTTTTGTTGGTTTGCCTGAACTTCATAGCGTTCAGAGCTATACCACTGGCCACGTCTTCGGCGGTCTTCGTCTGGCCGTAGTAGTCGGTGAACTCGCCGTTCGGGTTAATTAAGTACATGATTATCGTGTGGTCGACGATGTAGTCGTTTTCGTGGTCGCGCGGACCGGCCGAGTAGTAGACCCGGAAGGCACGGGTCGCGGCTTCGATCTGCTCTTTGGTTCCGCTCAGACCCACGATCTTATCGGAAAACTCTTTGAGATAGCCTTTGATGGCCTCACATGAGTCCCTCTCCGGGTCGACAGTAATGAACAACATTTGCATTTCCGTGTCTTTCAAATCCATTTTCTCCACTATTTCGACCGCTTTTACCATCTTTTCGATCTCATCCGGACATATGTCCGGGCAGTGCGTGAACCCGAAGTAGAGGAGAACCCACTTCCCCAACAAGTCCTTCGACGTCACTCTCGTCCCGTTCTGGTCGATCAGATCGAACTGACCGCCGATCGACGCCTTACCCATCGAGCGCCTCCTCTCGGCCTCGAGTTTCGCCATTTTCTCGCTTTTGAACTGAAGAAACGCGACTAAGAATACGGTCACTATTGCTCCCGAAATGAAGAATGACTTCCAAGTGAACACCACTTTCTTCGGCTTCTCTCGACCCGTCTTTTGGCTCAATCTCTGTTCCGATCCAAACAATTGGTCAACAATTTTGAAGACAATAACTCATCCGTTATCTCAGAATACCTCCAATTTGTGCCAATTGAGTGCAAATACTCTCAATAACGGCGTCCGTCTCCCCGACCAATGGGTGCCGTCCGTCGGTGTCTTGAGTCGAGCCAAGTGGCCGACCGGCCGACTGGCGGCGCAGACAACGAACGTCTTGTGTGCAGTCAATGTGAACAACCGGTGAAATGTAGCCATAGCTGGTCTCACGTGTCGGCCCTCACCTCCCATAGAGAGCGCTGTCATATCGAGAATCGTACCGAAGCTCACACTTCGCCACAATCTCTCGGTTTAACTCGCCTTTAAATCACAATGCTAGAGTTGGCTCAAATTAGAGCAGTTCAAATTTGAGATAACTTTTATTAATTATTTTGATATTTAAAAATATTAAAATCATAAAAAGTAAATTAATATAAAAAATTCTCAAATTTAAGAATTCTTAGTGTAGTGGCACTATTTGGCACTTTGTGAAGAACTGTTGTACCCTGCTCATTTCTATAAGTAATAGAGTTGGAAATTATAGTTTTATTTTTCACTTAAAGTCTCAATCATTTAGTGAAAATTTCTTTCCAAAAAATAGATTAACCATAAAATACATTGATTAATTTAACGTTAATTTTTTTTATTTAGTATTCTTTAGCATTCTATAAGTAGTATTATTTTAGGCAAATTAATTAAAAATATCATACAATGGAGGCTCTATATTAATTTCCATGAAATTTATTTTTTAAATGAAATTTTCACTAAAATTTCATAAAACTTTTACCTAAAAGTTTTACAATTCTTATGAATATTATTTACAACACTAATGAATAAAATTAAATCAACCAAGTTATATAAAACTTTATTTAATAATTTCTCAAAAAGTCTTCTAAACACCACATGAGACCCGACTAGAAAACGTCCTGATATTAGTCGATGGCTTATAAATTTTCTTACTGTAAATTTTAAAATTCTTGGGGGCGGGGTCTAAAATCATTGATGAAAATTGTAATTTTTATCAAATCTCCATAGAAGTCGTTTCGATCTTTTATATCTCGTTAGAAAAAATTGATAAAAATATAGTTTGAATGACAAAAAAGTGCCAATTAATGACATCTTTCAAACAAACAAAAAATAAAAGTCAATTATTACTTTAATAAATTATGTATAAAATAACTTTTTCACTAGACCTAAAAGTTTAGAATAATCTTGATAGTAACTTGACTATTTTTTAATTTAAATTAAAGTTTTTATTATTTGACATAGTTTAATTTTGTATAAGAATAATTAACTACATTATTATAAGATAGCATTTTAACTAGGTAATGTAATAATAATAATAATAATAATAATATATTATTATAATTTCTTATAAATCGCTTAAATTAATTAGATATAAATGATAATAGTTTTGAAACCCAACAGCTTTTTTGATGATATCATCGATATATTGATTACTAATTTGTTATAAACAAAAGTTTTAAATTAATTATATAAAGGCTTAAACTCAGCCCTTAGTAAGGAATAAATAATTTAATATAAGATTAGTTTATAGAAAATTCAAAACTCAAAGTAAATTGATAAATTGCTTAGGAATTATGTAGCATAGTATCGGGGTGTGTCAAATTCGATAAATAATTAAATAATTAGACTTGTTTAATTTTAGTTTTTTAAATGTTTTTTGTGTAATTTAAATCTAGTTGTTTAGGTTTTCACTTTATGATATTCTTTTTAATATTTGTTATTTCTTAAAAGCTTTATGAAAATAAATTTAGTTTATACAGTATTATAAAATTTAAACCAAGATAAACATTCACGATTAGTATGAGTAGTGGTTAATTATTTTTAAAATGTCAGAATATTCAAAATTAAATTTTAAAAAATGAGTGTTAATTCGAAGTATATCTAATAAATTAGATTTCATTTCAAACTTCGAAACTTTTATCAAAATATTGTCGTTTTATAAGCTAGTCTGTGTAGTTTGTTTCAAATACTTTATCTTGTTATATGGCCATAGAAATAATTGAATTAAATTACTTAATGCTGTTTGTGCTAAAATGTGTCTTGATACTTTGCAATGCAATAAAACAATGAGATTAAAACATGTGGTAAAGTAATCGATTGTCGGTTTAAAACTGTAAATACTATAGAAAATGCGATAATATTCGCGTCAATGCTTAGAGATTAGTTCAAATCTACATATATTTGTCTTTAATTGTTTGCTTTAAACTTAATTCAATGAGAGATGTATTTTAGTATAAAATTAAACTTGTTATTCCTACTCAACATTCTTATTGAACGAAACGCTCAAATTTGCGCTCAAGAAGTGTTGGATCAATACAATGGGTTTGTGCCGGAGATCGGCGATAGCGATGAAATCAATTCAAATACATTGCAAAGAATGGTCACTGAATGGGATCAGCAATGGGACCACCAATGGCATGAGGAATGGGACGAGGAATGGCATGAGCGCAATGTGGCCGGGTCGAATGAGACGCTGTACGGGCCCGCACTGTCGATCCCCTCGTCGTTTGCAATTTTGGTTAACTTTGGTATTGATGGCCGAAAGCGGTATCTCTTCTCGTCGGACACGGAGAGCCACCAGTGCCCGGCCAAGCAGATCTGGGACCCCTTCAACAACGACTGTCGGCAGCTGTACTGCTCGGGTACTTCGGTTTTGGTCGACTTCAAGTGCGTTGAGACGAGTGATACGAATATAACCAAACCGTTCGCCACTTTTCTCGACTCTCGCAGTGATTTCGTGAACATTACTATCAGTTTCCATCTGATGCGACCGATCGCTAACATCACTCAATGGATTCGCCAACAGAAGACATCTTTTGATAAAGAGTTTACTAAACAGTTTACCAATTCGTTCGCACAGTTAGCTGTGGAGAGGATAGCAAACGTGACATTAGTTGGCGCAGTAGCCCAGACACTGGTCGTCAACTTTTTCCTATTGGAAGCGAACAACTCGACGAGCAATACAAACAACGACGCGATTCTCGCGGTCTTGAGCTCAACCATCTCTCAAAGAGCCCTCTCTTTCCTCATTTACAACTATACAGTCAATGCCTATTCGATCCACACGTCTATACCTGAGCTGAAGACGTTCTGCAATCGCGACTCAGATATGCCGATTTGGTACTGGAATTCGCAGTTTTCACTCTACACTCACACAAACACGACTTACCTCTATGTCAACCAAACCGGACGCAGATATAGGCCGGGAGAGTACCTGGGCAACATTCTATACGTACAAAACATCAATATGACCGACCGATTAGAGCCGAATACAGTGCAGGTGTCGTCGTATGCCGTGGTTTGCGAAACGCAAACTCTAATCAACGAAAGCTGTCCTCGAATTCTGTTGAACCGCTCGGAGTACGAGTGGATGGATAGCAACGAAACGACTAAATTGCGAACAAAAAGCGGACAAATATACGACGAATACGAGTTGGCACCCAATGGGACGTATGTTTGCTTTCAACCGCAAACTGATGGCACTAATGGTTGTGTGCAAGACATAGCCGAAGCGATTCTGTCGACTGCTCTTACCGTCATATCAATCGTAGCGCTCACTTGTGTTCTCATAACTTACTCGACGTTCCGGTGTCTGCGCTCAACCATAAGTGGCTTTAATTTAATTAATTTAGCGCTAAGTCTAGAACTGATGCAAATCCTGTTCCTCATCAGTCCGTATGTCCTGGAGTGTAGAGTCGCCGCTATAGTGTTCCACTACGTCCTACTGCTGACGATGTCCTGGTCTAGGTTTGTAGCACCTCTTCACTACTTTCGAGGCACTAACCAATTGCTTTTGAGTAACACTCGTCTCGATTCCGTCAATCGCAGTGTCATTGCGTACGATATGTACCGAACATTCGGTGTCCGACGAATCCAAATACGAACCAAAAATCTCATTAAATTACGGATTATTTACTGGTTTTTGGCCAACAGTTTCGCCGCTTTGGTCAGCGGTTTTGCTTTAATTAGCGAAAAATGTAATCTAAAAATAAAGCCGAACTACGGAGATCTGGGAGACCAGGCATGTTGGTTCCGGAACCCCTGGGCAACGTTCGTCTACTTCGGCGTTCCCCTCGCCATCAATATTCTAATTAATCTAATCCTATATCTAATGACTGTATGTCAAGTGAGGATTGATTTAAAAAGAGTCGAAACTCTGCGAAAACCGTCGGTAACGCGAATTCCGTCCGATTCGAGTCAGACATCCAACTGCTCGACAATATCGGAGCGGAGTGTCAGCACTGGCAGTTCAAACAGTACGAACAGCTCATCCAGCTTAGTGAGCTCAGCGCGTCCCAACCAGGTGCTCATATTCGCGCGATTAGGCGTTCTAATGGGTTTCACCTGGGTAGTTACCATTTTCATTGTCACTATACCCGATAAGTTTGAGAAACTGCTTACAGCCCTCTCCTATCTATTCGTTATTTGCAATACATCTCAAGGAGTCGTTCTATTCATTGCCTTTCTCTGCAATACTAGAGTCAGAAAATTGTGGTTTAATTTGATTAATAGAAACGTTAAATAACTCGAAACTAATAGTTGTGACAAAAACTGTTTTTATTTGTAATTAGTTTTATAAACAAAAGGCACATAAATGTCAGCGTATTTACAAACGAGGTGTAGATCTGCGGATTAGGGATGACTAGAGAGTCGAGTGCGAAGTCTGCAACGATTTCATACAATAGACGATCACTTCATACGTAGCCATCATTATAGCGGTGTTCGGGATCTGACCTACAGATGCAAAGCCAATGTATTAGCACTTATTGTCAAATGTGAGCCCTATTCCGCGCAGACGTACGTATCAGTTGAGTGGCCAGACCTCGATATAAGCCGTTCCTCACCCCCTCTTCCCTCCAAACCAGATATAAAGTTTGTGTGAAATTGCGATACTTATTGCCCTCTTCTCTGAGTCGAGTTCGCGCCACTTCTGCCAATAGTATCAAAACAAAAATGTCAGTTCCGGTGCTGTCGGCGTCGGTTCGACACACGTCTGCATTCATACCGTGAGGATAGGCCAGTATTGATGCAAATGACTTAGAGATGGCTCCGGCGGCCATATACTGGAAAAAGTATAAACTATTGGTTTGCTCGGACTGGGAGTTGTGAAGGCGTCGGACATGTATTTCCTTTAACTTAGTTTTAATGAATTCGTAAATTACGAAATGGATTATCGTTTCGCTAATTCCGAAATACGAGGCACTAATGCCTTTGTAAAAGCCGGTCACTCCTGACTGTCGGTATATCTCTTGTATGCAATGCCACGCAGTCTTCGCCCCATATTTGCTGTCAATTAATACATTTGTTATTCAAAACATGTTTAAGTCATTGCTCTATCGCTCTCCCGAACCTCTGATCCAATTGCAGTCTTGTCTTCACAAACCAAATAGGATTAGTTGCCGTACAGGAGATAAAGCCGGCGCTCGCGGCCGCCACCATATGCACCAGAGGTGTGTCCGCCGACTCGAAGCTCTGGTTACATGAGTTCTTGACTGACGAATACGCGCAGAAGTATATGGCTCTGCAATCAAACCAATGGCTCAATTAGTCATTCGCTTACACTTCCAGTAAATAGTTTTCTGTTTAAATTAGACTTCTCTATAAAAATTGTATTAATAATTCAGTTGTTTGCTATATAAGTAAATATTTTTGTAAATTAATTTACTGCTAATAAATAAAAATGTAAATAAATAAAGAAATGGTTAAATTAATATTAAGATTAATTAGCCAATCACTATTGCAGGTTAGAATTACAATTGCAATCTCCAGGAGTGAGACAACAGGCGAATTGATATTATAAAACTAATCATGATAATGAGCAATCACTATAATGTATGGTTTGTAAGTTCAAAAGACTTGTGATTTCGGGTTCAACATTGTTAGCAATTTGTAAATAAAACTAGAGTAGTACTTTATGTGGTAATCAGCTTACTCGGTTGTTGAATGATCATTTTTGATTAATTGTGTTATTAAAACAATACTAACTGTCAAATGTCTGATTAGAGCCAACGAACGCAAATATACTGTGCATTACAGTAACATTTATTTTACATGAAGTACAAGTTATTAAATTATAATTAATTAATAACATTATTAATTAATTATTTTCAATATTAGCCAGAATGTTAATAAAGTTTCACAACAATGTACGTAGAACAGTTTTAGAACAGTGTAAAATTTACGCTGTAACCATTCTATTTCTTCGCCTCTATTTAAAATTCGAATTATAATGCAATAATAATTTTACGCTAAACTTACCAAGTATATGTTTACTATTTTGTTTAATCAACACAAAACGCAAACTTAGTTATTAAAAGCTAAATTATTAAATAAAAGATTATCAAGCATTTTTTAAAAGTATTTACCGGTATATTTAGTATATGAGTATATTTTGTCCGAATTGGACAGTTTACTAAATTTTATATGTTATTAAAAAATTCAGCTTATTTAGTCTAAATTAAAGCTGGTAAATTAATAATGCTAATAACAGTAAGCACCATTATAAGGCTAAGTTTGTTAAGCAAATTAGTTTTTATATTGATTGTACAGAATAATTTTAAAGCCACTATAGCGATTACAAACTTAAACTATAAGACATGTTATCGAATATATTAATTTCAATTTAAGACTAATGTCATTCACATTTTTAAATGAGGAAAGAAAGCAATAGTTAATTTAAAATATACTTGATAGTTAGTAATTTACGCTCATATAGATTGGATATAACGGTATATTGGAATATATACTGTAAAATGCAAATCAATTAAATTGAGTCAATACTATCAATGCTATAATAAATTGAGCGGTGATTAGCAGTGAATGAAGCGAATAGTGATGACTAGTATTGGTAGTATTGGTAGTATTGGTAGTATTGGTAGTAATAAGTAGTAAAGGTATGGAAGACCTGGAGGGCGCGACTCCGATCAGGTTCGGACCCAAGCCTTTGAAGAGCGCTTTGGGTCCCTCACTGTCGACGATATGCCGAATACATCGCCAGAGAGTGATCGTGTGCTTCGCCGAAGCGGTGGTCGCCGTGAGGGTAGGGGTCGTCAGGTATTGCGCCGATTGGCTGCCACTGAAACAGGCGACCGACGACTGCAGCCGCGTCTTCACTACTTCCAAAGGACAGGTTATGATCGCACCGATAGTTCCGCCAACTCTGCGATTCAATGAGCGTTAGTCGAGTCAATCAATGAGTGAGTGAGTGAGTGAGTGGTCGGACGCATACCCGCCGGCAAACAAGTGAATGAATGTTTCGAATGATAGCGACATAAAAGTGTTGATCGAAAGTCGATTTGAAAATTATTACATTATATACGAAAATGAGTAGAAAATTGGCCAAAAGTCGCGAATTGACGAATTGCACGGTTCGAGTGCTCACACGCGACGAGTGATATGACGGAAGGTTTGTCTGAGAATATGATGTAATTGTGATTTCGTGCGAACGGAGAGCAGAGGAGAGACTGTTTGCGAATCGCGATTATCCCAAACAAACAGTTTATTTACTCGACGAGCGACTACTCATCCATTCTCTCAAACACTACTCAAACACGTGTTTTACGTAAACATTTCCATTGCGTTCGCAGTTAAAAGGTTCCAAAACAGGCTCTAAGGCGTACAGCAACTCTCTTTACCATGTACAATTAACACGCGAATATCACCTTGCCTCCAAATTACCTTCCTCATTTACCACCACATGGCTTCTTACCCTCTGGTTTATTAATACATGCTTAATTATATCTATATAATTACCCAGTTTCAGAATTAATTTACACTCACAAACAGAATACAAACAATGATTAGTTTTAAATTAACATGCATATAAATCAAGCATTTCACTTGCTTAATTGATAAGTTTTAGAACTTGTTAATCGTATAAACGATTAATAAACTGTTTAATTTATATTTGAAACAAATTCGATTAGTTATGACTGGTTTGAAAACTATTTAATCTAATTGTATTCAATCAGTGAGTGCTTAAACATCTTGTGATTTGTTTTTGGACAGTAAATATGTTATAAATAACCTTGATAGTTTTTAATTATCATTTGAACAAATCTGTTTGTAAAAAATAGTTTACATCAAAATTTTAATAATAGACTATTTCTAAGTATTTATTACTCTTTAAAATTAGTTTATATTATTTTTAATATTTTTTATTTAAAATTAACAATTGATCATGGAGTACGAAAAACTGGCTTATTATTATTTTTTTTTATTCATGTTAAACGAACGAATTTAAACGAGTTTGAACGAATTGATAAAAGTTCAACCAAATTTATCGAAATACAGAAGTAATATACAGTAATATAAAGAATTATACTAAATAGTCTAAAACGCAATAATAATTAGTGTGGCAAGTGCAATTGCAAAATTCGATATATTTAGTTAGATTTGAAACATAAGCTTGTTCAAACAAAATAATAACACGTCGTATTAATTATTGGATCAACTAGATACATTGATATCAGTTAGACTGAATAAGCAATTGTTAAAGTTTAAAAAAAATAATATCGGTAAGTAACTTGTTAAATAAATAATACCTGTAATATTTATAATGTTAACATTTACTTATTTAATATATTTAAATATTTAGATAATTTAATTTAGTTTGTTTTAATTTTAATAAAAAGTTAAAGTAAAAATTTAATCATCATTATACCAATAACATGAATATACATAAACATATACATAAAACATAATATCATTTAAACCGGTTTTTGTATAATACAGCAAATTAGGCAAGTATATAGCAAGTACCGGTATATACACAGATTTAATGATTAAATTTGTTAAAACTACCAATTTTCTTTTCTTAAATCTAGAAAGTTACCTTTTTGATTAAACCACAATTGAGAAGACTAATTAATTTCATTAGCGAAAATAATAGCTCAACATTAAATAATTAGCTTGTTTAAAAATTAAGTTCGAAATTTCTGTTAATCGTTTTGCAAATATGTCATAGCATTATTCAAAAATGTTTTACTCATTTAATACGTTTTGAAAATCATTAAATGTTAATAAACATGTTAATGTTATTAAACATTAATAAATGAATAATTAATTATGTGTTCAATGGAACGAATCGAAGATAAATGGGATGTTTTGGGTATAATATTTCTGTCGGACAAACAAATTGCAGCGAATCGGGCGTTCGGTCGCAGCTCTCAACTCGAAACCTGTGCAGAACCGTCGATATGGTTAGTCTGGCCTCTTGTGCCGCCAACTCTATGCCAATGCAGGTGCGCGGGCCTATGCCGAATGGCAGGAACGAGGCCGGCTGGATGTGCCCACTGCGCAAAAGGGATTCATTCTTGCGTTTAGTTGTTTAGTTGCACTCAAAGTAACAAGGTGCTTTATTTTCATACATAGTCTAATTGTCGAATCGGGGGGAGGGGGGGGAGAAGCGAAACAATGTTTTGCTAGAATTGCAATTATACGGGGTTGTAACATTTTAAGAATTAATATTTATACATTATAAATTCAATTAGGGTTATTTGTTTGTTATAATTGTTGCAATGTGCAATGT
>JAQIXC010002542.1:0-10676 GCA_034697605.1 Metabelba pulverosa
GATAACATACATATGTTTGGCGGCGATAAGGATATGATCACTATATTCGGTGAGAGCGCCGGCAGTTGGTCCACATCCCTACACATTATATCGCCGCTGACCAAAGGGCTGTTCAAACGGGCGATTATGGAGAGCGGCGCCCATATGTACAATAAGGACAGGGATGTGATGAGTAAAGCCGAAGCTCTCACTAAAGCCAAACGCATGGCTTCTGACCTGAACTGTACGGATGAGACCAAATGGTTGGACTGTTTGCGTGCAGTCGACGCACACGACTTCTATCCATTCTTCGAACTATACACTTGGCCGGTGCTCGAGACTGAATACCTGCCCTACACCGCTCAGACAGCATTCGAAAAAGATCTGTTTAATAAAGGTTTTAAAATCAATAAAATAATTTTCTAAACATATAAAATTAACATAAATATAAATATTATTTTATAGATATTGACTTAATTGCCGGCATAGCTCGGAATGAGGGCTCAGTGTTTGGAGTAAAGCATCAATTAATTCGCCCGAATATGACGGAACAGGACTTTCTGATATCCACTCAAGTATTGGATAAAATGTTTCATAACATTAATGTCAAGAATGTTAGCAAATATTATCTGAAGAATAAGAACACTTCGGATGCGATAAAGTGGACGATATTTGACGAATGGGGGGATATATTCTTCAAGTGTCCGGCATATCTGTTCGCTAAACAAATTGCTAAAAAATCGCCAGATCAACATGTTTATTTTTATGAACTAACTTATGAATCTAAAAATTCCGAATATCTTTACGGTTGTATTGAGGAAACTATGGGTATATGTCATACCTCGGATCTGGAGTTTGTATTCGGAATACCACTCATTAATCCAAAACCATTCTATACTCCAATTGATTATCAATTCTCGAAAGAAGTGTCGAAAATGTGGACCGATTTTGCAAAATATGGGTATTTTTTACAAATATTATTATACTTCTAAATAAATTTTAAATTAAATAATTATTTTCTGTGTTATACAGAGTTGTGGATAATTGGCCGCAATTTCTAAATAATAGTGAATCGAAAGCAATGGTTAAGAACTTGAATCCAAACGCGACTATCGATGTGTTCGAAGACCCGTTTCGGGACACTTGTGACGAGTTATGGAGAGAATATTTTTTGTAATTTTATAGTATTTTTTCAAAATATAAATTAAGATAATGTTAAACATTGATAATAATTTAATTAGTTATATACATATAAAATAAGAAATAAATAACAATTTACTATAAGTATAATTTATTTATTTTTAAAAAATAAAAATTTAACAAGCCAAATATTTATAAAGTTAGATGTTGTAAATCTGCATTATAGCGAATAAATTAAAATTATCATCAAATTTGCACTTTAGCATAATTCTGGTTAAAGACATAAATATGTTTACATAATAATTGATTTTATTAACTGCATTAATTATTAAAATATTTACATGTTAGGTTTAATTATAAAATAAGAACAAATCCAAAAACACATTTTACAGATATGCCTAACCAGAGCCACAGCAAAGATGCGAAACTCGAGAGCAAACCATTGAAACTCATTTCGGGCTGATATTCAATGTAGTAATCGGGTGTTCGGCTTCGTCTCACTCGAACGCGAAACTCGTCATTAGCATGCAATTTTATTTTCTCAACATCGTTGCCAATATCTATCTTGTATAATGTTTCATGGCACGATTGCTGACATTGATACTTACAATACCATTTAGAATGTTTATAGATTGTATCATAGTAATAACTATATTGTCCTTTGCGCCGAAGTGCCCGTTCGGCGCATATCTGCTCGGGCAATGCGTTCGAATAATACTTATTCCGAATAAACATGATAAAATTAATTGAAATACAATTTAAGCGCAATCTTTTCTTAATAAATGTAATAACGCATTGATTGATACAATCGGTGCGCGTTTTTCGATACACATTCCTATCACTCAAATCATATTCGCGACAATTGGTTACATACGGCGCCGGCAGTAGTCGTTTGGATATTATATTAAATTGAATATTCGTTTCAAACCCGAATTCAATATTTAACAAGTCCGAATTACCCTGCTCTTTAATGTCTCTAGGTGAATGTAGAAATAATTGAATAGAATTCTTATTAAATATATTCATTGGAAAAGTATGCTTGTGTTTATAGTGAATTGTTATTTCTTGTAGATTTAGCATGATATTTTGCCATATCTTATTTAATTGGCTGAAAAATGTTAGATAATTATCATTTAGTGTATTATATGCTTCGATTGGCGCCGTATCGCGAATTGAGTAATACGAGCCAGAAGTCAGCCGAACGTCTAAACCGCTATTGTTTTCCATCTTTGTGTACATCTCGTATATATTGTTAAAGTATTCAAATACAGTGATGTTTTTTCTCTTCATTATTAATCGCAATATATCATCATGGTAATATAAGTAATGCCCTTGCTGCAATCTTTCTCTGTACACAGATTCAATATCAGGAAACTGTTTGATTGTAGCGTTTTTGTATATTTTCGGAAATAGCATGGTAACTGCGGGAATTTCTACCCTGTTTGATCGCGCAAGTGAAAGCGATGTGATAACTCGCATGTTTAAATATACAATTAATATATCCATAAATTGATAAACAAAGCAAAAAATGCAAAATACTATTGATATATAATACAATATTGTTGTAAGTTTAAAATATTTTGATAAACATGTGCTTGCTGAAATTTTATTTTTAATAAGCAATATATAAGAAAATAAAATATACGATGAAACGAATGAATGCATTTTTGCCATGATGTTTTGAGTTATGGATAATTTGCCAACATGTTTGAAATTATAGATAAAACATTCAAATAATTTCAAAACCGATATTCCAAACCATAAACTCAATAAACCTCTAAAATCGGATATAAATGCGCTAAACCTCTTAGCCGGCAAATGTAGTATGGTAAATTTGTTAACGCCAAAACTATCTATTCTCATATAATACGAAATACCATTATTATTTCTGTCCAATTTTAGCATGCTATAAACGCTAATCAAGCACTCTTTATTGCATTGAAATTGACATTGTTTCAATAATTTATTCAGTCTATAAGTGTTATCTTTAAAATTATTACTGGTGACTTTTATTGTTGAGTTAATTTTGTAAAGGTATTCAGATTTCACTAATATTTTGCATATTTTATCCGAAATATTTGTATAAAAATATTTCAAACCATTAATAAGACATTTGTTGAGGCAATCGGTTCTCGTATTCGTCTGATTAGAGCCGTCGTCCGTCGCATACGACCGGCAATTGGTTTCATACGGCGGCGGCAATAGTCGCGTCTCTATTGCGCTATACTTAACAAAATTAAAATCTTCTAAAATTACATCTATGTAATTCGGATTATCATCAAAATCGGCAAAATCGTTGTTTAAATGAAGTGCTAACAATACTTTTGTTCGAGTAAATAATACTTGATATTTTTGTGGTAAATGTAATTTCACATCATACATGTGTAAAAGTGTCATGGAATCTTTTTCTGAACCAGATACAATATTATTTATAAATATTGTAATACAATTATGCAGTTGTTTTTTGATTAAAACAAATGAATTGTAATGTTTTGATGAAATTGCATCTTCATTGTTTAATCGATACGATATATGCAGGTTAAATTTTAACTTTTTATTAAACCCATAATTATTAATTAATTTGTTTATATCATTGCTAAAATTTAGTTGCTTGCTCAATTCTATCAATGGCTGAAAATATTCCAAAAGAACTGTCTGATTTAATCCCCACTTTCTATTAATCGATTTTTTATATTTTGAATATTTTTCAATATAATTGTTAAATGTTTTTTCAAATTTTGGATACCATTTTAGATATGTTTGTAATGTAATCGATGTATGCATTGGATAGCAGACAGTAATCGCTGGCATTTCAGACGAATATGTTTTTCCGTAATATATACCAACTTTTGTTTTATAACTCAAAAACTCAGTAATCAATTGTATTGATTGATATGTCAGTAGAATGAATGCAATTAAAATAATAATCTTATATCCAAATTTACTTATGCATAATTTAATCAATCGAACAACATTCAATATGTTGTGTAATATAATGAGCATACTCATTGTAATAGCATATACTTTGTAATACTCTAGAGAAAAATAAAACATAAATTATCTATTCAATTTATAAATATACTATGTATATAAATCTTACCTTGTAAAATCAATTCAATAAATATTCTATTACAAAAATATAATTCAAATAGATTAATTTGCCAATTATTATAAATTTTCAATAATAATTATTAATGTGTAAGAATTTATAATAGATATACTTTGTAATTTAATGTAGTGTTTTTTAAGTAACTGTACACAAAAGCGTAAATATTTTTGTCAAGTTAAGCATAAAATATTAAAATGATAATTTAAAATATTTTTAGTTTTATAATGTATTTTAAAGATGACTTAACAATTTGAGATTATTAAAGGTCAATTAATACTGTATATTTTGTAACAATGTATGTTATATATTAATTTAAAATAATTTAGCAAAATAAAACCACAATATAATGGGCAAAATTTCAGTATATCTCTGTTCAAAATATTCTAAATTAGAATTGACATAAAAATATGTAAATTAATATTTTAATATATCACATAATAAAATAATATCATTTATATTATTGAATTTATTGTTATGTTTTTATAATAACATGTTGCTTAGAAATAATATTTTAATTTATATATTGTCTTGTAAATTAAGTATATTGATTTATTTTTATTTTTTGTTTTGATTCTAATATTACCATAATGCACTTTTTGAAATTTTATTATTATGCTATTGATAAAAATAATTAAATATATTTTTACTATACAACTATTGAGTTATAATTTTATATTGAATATATTATTTTTATAAAATATTTTTAAATACGATATAATATAATATTAATAGTACTTAGTTTTAATGTAAATTAAAAATATCTTAGCACACATTAAGCTTGGCTATATATAATTTATTATTTAATTATCACAATGACAGAATTTAGTATTTTAATTAAAAAAATAATTTGGTACAAATTTAAATATTTAAAGATTTATATAATACAAAAATAATAACCAAAATATTGTTAGCTGTTAAATTAAACATGCAATAATATTATGAAAATTAATTTTTTATTTAAATTAAATATGAAAATATATTCAAGATATAAATAAGCAAAAGATCAAGGCTATTAATCTGTCGGAAAATACTACATAACACAATTGATATGATAGTAATGCAAATATAAAATTTATAATATAATAAAATCTCAATTACATTAAAAAAGTTTGTTATTGTGTTGTTTGGCATAACATGTTGCTTAGGAATAATATTTTTAAAATTCATATGATTTATATAAGTTTTAATAAATTTATTTAATTTTTGTCTATAATAGTTGTAATATTGCATTACTATATTTTTTAATAACAAAATTTTTTATAATAATGATAAAATTAATTAAATATATAATTATATAATTATGTAATATTTTTGCTCTTTAATTTTTAATGAAAATAAATAGAACATGGTGCGATTTTTCATTATATATTTTTAAATAATGTCCAACTTAATATTTAAAGTTAATAATTCTAATTTAGAAAAAAATATATAAGCTAGTATTGAGTTTCGGTAAAACTATATTTTGCCATCTATTTATTTAAAATATTAAAAATTTTAGATTGAACAAATAATTTCTGTACAAATGAAATAGCAAAAATAGAATACATGATAGAATAAGCCTGACATTCTTTGATATAAACTAATATTTTAGGTTATTTAAAAAATAGTAGAAATAGTTATTTGGAATTGATATGCTCTGAACTGTACATAATAGCTAACTAATAATAAAACTTGTTAAAATGTCTGGATATTTATCAAAGCTAAAAAGTTGATATTTTAATCCAAAGTGTACATGATTAGATATATTTTATTTTATATGTACAAAAATAAAACATATTTCTTTACAAACAAATTAATTTTTTTGCAATGTTTGTTATTTTTATAATAATAATAATATTTATGTAAAATTTATACCTAATATAAATTTTACAATTTATCAAGAGGAATTGGTAATTTGAACATTTCAAATTAAATATTATTTCAGATAATTAAATATAAAAAACTAAATACAAAGATAGCTGTAGAGAATTTGCTTAGTGCACTAGGCTTGCACTTTTATGCATCTTATATCTTAGTGTACTGAATCAGTACTGTGTACTCAATTCTATTGTATTAATGTTTTGTGCAGAATATAAAACATTGAATCAAACCATGAAAATTATATTGTAAACATACTACAAATCAATATTTTACATAGTTTTATATAAATCAAGCTATAAATTGATTAAAACATTTAAAATGTTTGTTCAAAAATCAATGTTTGTCTTAATTTGTGTGCAATTGTTTGGGTTATGTATCGCCACTCCAGTGGACGTCGAGACGAGCTCTGGTGTAGTGAGAGGACAGACACTGCGAGTATTGGATCGCAATATCAATGAGTTTTTAGGCATTCCTTACGCACAGCCGCCGATCGGTTCGCGAAGGTTCGCAAAACCCGAACCCATTACTACACCATATCACGTAAGCATGTTTATTTACATTTTAATAAATATTTATTAAGGTATTTGTTATAACATGCATATAAAATATAAGGATATAATCGATGCGACGAAACCAAAGAACTCATGTATTCAACCGTTCTATCCGTTGGGGGAAACAGTCATTTGGGGAAACCTAACCCTATCTGAAGACTGTCTGTTCGTCAGTATATGGACTCCAGAAGTGAAGACAAACCACACGTCGAGTGAAGCACTAAAACCCGTTATGTTCTGGATATACGGCGGAGGCTTCAGCTTCGGGACTATCTTCAGCCCCATATATAACGGCAGTATATATGCGGCACAAGACGTGGTTTTAGTGTCTGTCAACTATAGAGTGGGTCCGTTAGGGTTTACATACTCCGACGACCCGTCGACGCCCGGGAATGTCGGCCTTTTTGATCAGTTATTGGGTCTTAAATGGGTTTGTATTTAAAAATAATTTATTTTAAAGTATATTAAAAACATTAACCGTTAGGTCAGAGACAATATCCATATGTTTGGCGGCGATAAGGATATGATCACTATATTTGGCGGAAGCGCAGGTAGTTTATCCGTATCGGCGCAGATATTATCGCCGCTAACCAAAGGTCTGTACAAACGGGCGATTATGGAAAGCGGAGCCGTTCTCTACAATAAGGACAGACCTGTTGTCAACAAAACCGAAGCCATTCTTATGACTAAACGCATGGCTTCTGACCTGAACTGTACGGATGAGACCAAATGGTTGGACTGTTTGCGTGCAGTCGACGCACAAGAGTTTATTAAAGTCACCCAAGAGTTCACTTTTCCAGTGCCCGAAACGGAATACCTGCCCTACACGGCTCAGACAGCTTTCGAGAAAAATCTATTTAATAGAGGTATCAAACTATAAAATTCGTATTATTATAAATGTAACAAGTTTTTAATTGCATTTATTTATTATTTGTTTAGACATTGATCTAATGGCTGGCGTCGCCCGAAACGAGGGCTCGTACTTCGCGAAACAGTTAATTCACCCGAATATGACGGCACAAGACGTTATGCTTTCCACTCAAATGTTGAATCAATTTCTACATAACATTAATGTCGCGAATGTTAGCGAACATTATCTGAAGAATAAGAACACTTCGGATGCGATAAAGTGGACGATATTTGACGAATGGGGAGATCTTATGATGAAGTGTCCGACATATCTGTTCGCTAAACAATTCGCTAACAAATCCACCGAAAAAAGTGTTCATTTCTATGAACAAACTTATGAATCGAAAAATTCAGTCCATATTTTCGGGTGTATTGAGCAAACTATGGGCATATGTCACGGTTCGGACCTCGAGTTCGTTTGGGGACTACCGCTCATACTTCCCAATCCATTGTACACTCAAATCGATATTCAATTCTCAAAGCAAGTAATCAAATGGTGGACTGATTTCGCGAAATATGGGTATTGTTTGCGAATATTATTAATAATTTATATAAACTTTTTATTAATTTTTTGTTTTATATACAGAGTTGTGGATAATTGGCCGCAATTTCTAAATAATAGTGAATCGAAAGCAATGGTTAAGAACTTGAATCCAAACGCGACTATCGATGTGTTCGAAGACCCGTTCCGAGAGAGTTGTGACGAATTTTGGGGACAATATTACTTTTAATTAAACTGTACAATTTATTTTGAGATACAGAATAAGTTTTTTAAATAGTCATTTTAATAAACTAACTTTATACTTAAAACTTAATGAAATTCTCATTACCATGTGTTTTTACTATTCAGCAATAATCTTGTTGTAATAATAATAAGCTCAAAATGTTGTTATAATTAGAAAAATGCATTTCGAAATAGATATTAATTTTATGATAAATTATGAGAAAGCAATTCATTGAAACCTATTGTTAGTCAATGCTAAACAAAACGGTATTTATTTATCTTATCTTTGTCTAATATTGAATGTTGAATGTGAACAAATTATCAAGTTCAAAATGTCAAGCTTATTTTTATTTTGAAAAATAGATAAGAAATTAGTTCATTATTGCTTAAATAGATTAGTAGTTGATAATGTACATTGCTAAAACAATATAAATAAACTTTTTTATATTGATTTTATATATTATATAATGATTATACATTATAATTCTTTAGATTTTTCATAATACGTGCATAGAATTTAAGTTTAGCTATAATTTTATAATGTCTAAATTAAATGTACAGTTTATTTTATTTTGTGTGCAATTGTTGTTTGTGTTGAGTATCGGCTCCGCAGCAGACGTAGAGACGAGCTCTGGTGTAGTGAGAGGACAGACACTGCGAGTATTGAATCGCAATATCAATGAGTTTTTAGGCATTCCTTACGCACAGCCGCCGATCGGTTCGCTTAGATTTGCAAAACCCGAACCCATTGATAAACCCATTCCGGTTTGATATAAATAAATAGAATTTGTAATATAAAAAACTATATCATAAATAACTAATAAAACTTAAATTAAACTAGGGCATAATAAACGCTACCACCACTAAGGACTCGTGTATGCAACTGGGTAATCCATCGGCATACATGGGCAATATCACCATAAATGAAGATTGCTTATTTTTAAACGTATGGTCAACACAAACAACGAGTAAAACATTGAAACAAACGTTAAAACCTGTTATGTATTGGCTATACGGCGGAGGTCTCAACATTGGCTCGATTTTTCAGCCGCTGTTCAATGCGAGCGCTTTGGCCGCACAGGACGTAGTGGTCGTATCCGTTAACTATAGATTAGGCGCTTTTGGATTCTTATTTGGCAATACCGACACCGCGCCGGGGAATGTCGGCTTTTTCGATCAGCTACTGGGCCTTCAATGGGTTTGAATTTTATTTTAAATAAAAGTATTATTTAATTAATAATTTATTTCTAAACTTAAGGTCAGAGACAATATCCATATGTTTGGCGGCGATAAGGATATGATCACTATATTCGGTGAGAGCGCCGGCAGTTGGTCCGTATCGGCGCACATCATATCGCCGCTAACTAAGGGTCTGTTCAAACGGGCGATTATGGAGAGCGGCGCCCATATGTACAATAAGGACAGAGATATCCGGAACAAAGCCGAAGCCCTGACTCTCGCCAAACAATTGGCGAAACATATGAATTGCAGCGAAATTATCGATTGGTTGCAGTGTTTGCGTGCAGTCGACGCACACGCACTCAATGAGGCGACAAATTTTCAGGCGTTTCCGGTGTTGGGAACGGAATACCTGCCGAATAGTGCACAGAAAGCATTCCATGATAACTTATTTGATAAAGGTTAGCACTTTTTATCATGTTTAAAACTACTTTCTTAAACTTTAGATATTAAAAAATTGAAAACTAGATTATTATCATAAAACTAAACAATAAATATTTAAAAATTGTTCTTAATATTTTAGCATAATATACTGTGAGCTAGATAAAGTTTTAGTTTCAACATGTTACTAAATATTTAGCAAGCAATTTTAGTTTAAATTATTTTAATATGTGATCTAAGATTATTAATATTGCATTATATTAATAATTATGTTAATTAAAATAATCGTGGTTAAAATTTTAAAATAAATATTTTTATTAAATTATATAGATATCGATCTAATCGCTGGCATAACCCGAGATGAGGGCTCACTGTTCGCAATGCTCGCGCAGTTAGTGCACCCGAACATGACGGACAAGGACTTCGCGCTATCAACGGCTGCATTGGATTATACGTATTGGTTTGTCCCACGGATCTTGTCACCCTTGTATAGCAAAACATATTAATAAAATATTATTAATATGACAACCAAACCTCTAAATTTTAAACATATACAATTTTCTTTATAAAAATTATATATAGTTTTATCCAGACTAAAATTCTGTATTAAATTTATCAAAATACTATTTAAGGTTTAACCCTGCTATTGCTATAAAGTTATCTTTATTGAATCTAATAGAAATTCATCTCCCAGTCCTATCTTTGCATATAAAATTACCATACCTAAATATTTTAAACAATCAACTATCTGGCAACAAATTTTTAATAATAATCATTAACGGCA
>JAQIXC010002543.1:0-10673 GCA_034697605.1 Metabelba pulverosa
TGAATTTAACGGAATAATATTTAGGGGTAATATAAATGAGTGGTAAAACTTAATTAATCTTACATTATATGCTCAATAAATTAATAATTAAAATCAATTACATATTATGGAATTTGTATCAAAGCTATTGAAGTCATACTGGGCAGTCTTGTTTATCATGCCATTCTAACGTAATATGACCAAGAAGTAAGCGATTCGGGCTTTGAAAATATTTGTTATTATTATTATTATTATTCATAACTTTACACCTGAATAGGCTTATTTTATACTTACAATATTTTTAATTTAATTTTAAAATGTTTGAGTAATTATTCAACTATATATCTGTTTGATTCAATGTGACTTATTATTTTTAACTATAATTTGCACTATTATAGTAGTTTTTAACATTTTAATTTTAATTTTTAGTAATATTAAAGATTATAGTTAAAAATAATAAGTCATATTTAATCAAATAGATATATAGTTTAATAATTACTCAAACATTTTCAAATTAAATTAAAAATATTGTAAGTATAAAATAAGCCTATTCAGGTGTAAAGTTAAGAATAATAATAATAATAACAAGTATTTCCAAAGCCCGAATCGCTTACTTCTTGAATATGACTATACGTTTTAAGTTGTAAATCTTTCATCTGAAATTTTGTAAATTTTCAATTAAAATTTCACTTTAAAAGCTAGATTTTATAACAAATTAATATCCATTTTGTATTATATGACACTTTTAATTAAATAATTTAATAAACTATTGAAATAAAAATAATACAAATTCAAGCAATAATGAGAGTTAAACAATGGAAATGACGTTAAATCAATTATAATTTGGGAATTGATTAGGATTTTCCATGCCTAATTTGGCATTTCAAAATATATGACATACATGATGAACAAATTATTTTTATATAAACATGATATACCAAATTCAATATTGTTACAAATATTGTAAGTCAAATATTTTTAAGTCGAATATTGTTAAGTCGACATAACTATAATTTTAATATGTATTAACAATATACAATCGTCAATACATAACTATCATATCTTCAATTTGGTATAATGAATGAAATAATTTAAATGTACAATGTAGGTATTTTTAACCTACAGTGTATATTATATAAGTTAGTAAATAGTTTGAATCTTTTTTAAAAATCAATTTTGCAAAAATTCACTGCTTATGACCAAATAAGGCTAAATATGAACAAATATGTTCATGCTAATGCCGTTTTGTCTCATTTTAAATGAAATATGTTCTTCTCTGTTCAGTCCTACAGTATGTGTGTGACCGGGATTTTTACATCCAATCAATAGAACACATTGAGCTAAACTCAAAAATTTTAGTAGTTCTAGCATGTCAAGTTGTTGAATTGAATTTTTAAAATTGTAACTAATAACTTACTAATGATTGACTAGCTATTATTGAGAAAAGTTTAACTTATATATTTAAACCAGTATAAACCAGGTATTCTGAGTGAATTTAATGTTTTTAAAATATTAAAACCTTAACCCCTTCTAGCGGACGAACTATAAGACTGAAGGAAATTATATCAACATTTTTGAATTTATTATAGTTCAAATGTATTCTAGCAATAGCATGCAAAAATGCCGGTTTGCAAGATAGCCGAATCGTACTCATCCTATTGGATCGCATTTGTAATTTCTATTTCAATAGTTCGTAAAAATGCAAATAATTTTCTGTTCGCTTCAAACAGACTGTACTCTAAACTCAATTCAATTGAAGCCAACAATGGGCTCAAAGTTCGGCTTTAAATCCAATTTCTCTTCAAATAATCGCAAAAATCTCTCTTTAATTGCATTTTTTGGATAAATAGCAAAATTACAACTATTTTTCGCTGTCTATTCGTACAACAATTTGGGTAAAGAGTAGTCTAGCAAGATGCTATTTGCAACTAATATAGAGTACGAAAACGCATACATCGATTGCATTTGAATTTCAATTAGCGCTAGTATTGAGTAAATTGTTGAAAACTTTTAGCGATTAGCGGACCAACGGATCGACGGGTTTGGAGTCGAGCGCAGACTTGAGTCCGAGTGCCGACTGACTGCCTGCCTGTGCAGGCATTTGCGTGTTTCGTCAGTAGACTCTATGGCACAGATAGACAGCACAGGCAGACAGCACTCATAGGCTGACACTAGAGCTGAGCGAAAGATATTGAGAATCGAATGCTTTGGCGAAAACGACTCACACTTTCATACTTTCATACAATCATTGAATGAATGAGTGATTGAGTGATTGCGAGCACTACTCGATAGCTATTAAACGCCGTCTTTGTCTGTCACTCGCATTCAGTCACTTAATTGCGATTACATTTAAATCGCATTCATTTGACGACTCATTAGTGATTAGTTGAACCGAATTAAGCGAAGCATTGATTGCGTGAATTGAAGCCAAGTTTGCAATTCATAACTCAAACCAATTGTCAGATATTTGTCTGACATTTGAGTCGAACTTATCAGCGATTGAGTCAAAGCATTGAAACTCTCATTCAATTCAATTAATTGCAAACAATTGCACTCAGACTCAGACCTACCAGACCTACCAGTGCCGCACATATACGAGAGTGCGCTCAGCCGACGGCGTGTGGCAGACATGGAGTGCCCGCACTTGGAGCTCCTCAACGGAGCAAAGCTGGTGCCGGCTGTGCGCTCGGCGTCGGCGTCGGCCGAACTCTCGTGTTCGGTGTGCAAGTCGAAGAAGAGCCCCTGGATCTGTGTGCACTGCGGCCAGGTGAACTGCGGGCGCTTCGTCTGCGGCCACGCGAAGCAGCACTTCGAGCAGAAACCCGAACATTCGCTTTGTTTCGATTCCAACAGTTTCGCCGCTTTCTGGTGAGTCTGCGACCGCTTCCACAGTCGGAGCGCTCACGCAGTCGGAGCGCTCTTCCGTTCCCTCTGTTTCCCAATTAATGTTTGGCTCAATCGAAGAAAGTGAGACCAACTTCACAGCACACGTACTAACCGTTTGATTGACCTTTAGCTACGTGTGCGACGACTTTGTCATCAACGACACCCGATCTCGACATTTGCACCAATTGAGGGCCAAATTCCAGTCGAATGAGTACTCAAACCAAACATTAATCCGATTTTGTCTAACATTTTGTCGTATATATAGTCCCGAAAACTGTACAGAAATGACACAAAACGCACAAAACTCGCCGAACCCTTCGAATCAGAAGACATGTCGAGTCCGGAAGAAGGGTTCCGTTGAAAACAAACAAAAGTCGAATAATAATAAAAAGGTTTTGAATTGCTTTGAGGTTTTGCTTGGCTTTAAGCGAAAGCTATTGAACTAATATCTGTCAATCCCTGTCTGTCGACGGGTTGGTCGACGGGTTGGTCTGCTTTGTCCGACAGATGAAAGCGAGTGAGCGGTTCTCGAAGGCGCGGGCGTCGGGTCTTCGCAACTTAGGGAACACGTGTTTCATGAACGCAGTGCTCCAGTCGTTGAGTAATATTCAACAATTCAGTTGTTATTTCAAGCAATTGCCGGCTCTCGATAAGCACCGGTGGAACGCCGGCCGCAAAGCCATCGTATCGGCGCGGCGTATGACCGAAGGCGACGTCTTGTTGGCCGAAGAGCTGCGCAAGACTATGATATCGCTCTGGGAGGGCAGTAAGTCAGCCATTTCGCCCGAATCGCTGTTCGCTGTGATATGGAAAGTGGTTCCGCGTTTCCGGGGTTACCAACAACAGGACGCACACGAGTTCCTGCGCTATATGTTGGACCGACTGCACACCGAACTGCTCGGCATTTTGCCCTATCCGACCAAAAACCACACCAACTCTCAGAACCTGTATCTCTTGCCAACCGGCAAATCGACAATAGTTACCGCTATCTTCGGCGGAGTTCTCCAGAATGAGGTGACGTGTCTGGTCTGCGGCACCGAATCGAAAAAACACGACCCGTTCCTCGACTTATCGCTAGACATTCCTCAGCCCATGTGCTCAAACAAAAATGGAACCGAAAGTACCGCCGAAGAAGTGGTCGAGAAATGCCATTTATTCGACTGCTTGTCGTCGTTCACCGAACTCGAAGAACTGGCCGAAACCGAACTCTACAACTGCCCGAACTGTAAGCAGAAGCAGAGGTCAACCAAACGCTTTTGGATCCGAAGGCTTCCCAATGTGAGTCCATTCCGACACTTCTCGCCATTCGATTCAATTGCATTCAAGCATTCAATCGACTCTTCTTTAGGTTCTTTGTCTACATCTCAAGCGGTTTCGTTGGCATAACTTCTACCGAAAAAAAATCGATAATTACATAGAATTTCCGGTCAAAGGCCTCGATATGAGTAAATTTGTTTTGTCTAATATGGTATGTCTCGACTCGAGCCCACATCCCAACCCCTAGAGCCCACTCATGCACTCTGTTTACACTCTACTCTTGTTTTGACGTTTTGACCGAAAGCACGAAACTCGAGGCAACGCCTGCGGCAGTACTTTCTACGACTTGGCCGCCGTGATCGTGCATCACGGCAACGGTGCCGGCTCTGGCCATTACACCTCTTATGCCACTCACGAAGGTTTGTGCATTGACTCGAATGCCACGATTGCCACTAATTGACTGATTGACAGATTGTTGGCACCACTTCAACGACAGCACAGTTACTATATGTGAAGAGGAAACGGTGTCCCAAAGCAAGGCCTATATCCTGTTCTACATACGCCGAGAGCTCAACCTAATGCCATTCAGTTTATGAGCGCTTCTATAGCTCCACATTCGACCCACTCTTGCGATACTATTTTTGATAGAAATGCTATTTAACTACAAAACCATTTCTCAAACCAATTGCTATTCGAATAAAACGAAACGAAATATTCGAAAATCGAATTCTCTTTTCATTAGAAGTTATTTAAAAATTTATTAAATTATAATAAAAATTCATTTTTATATTAAAAACTCTGAACTAAATAATAAATAAATTCAACTCTTTTTCAAGACTCGAGTGCAACGGCTGTCCGCTTCGGCTCTTCCCTACTCTTGGCCTCGTCTTCGAGAAGCGCTAAAAATGTAATTTTAGTTGTATTGAGATATCGGTCTAAAGACGTGATACAAATCCTACGTTCGGTTTGCGGCACGAGTGGCAACTCGGGTAGTGACTGCTCTTCCGGCGCCAGCATTCGCTCCAATTCCTCGTTAAGGCTCTGCTCATCGGTTTCGACATTGAGGCCAAGCAAGAGGTCATCGATTTCCTGATTAATCAGTAAAAGTATAATTCAATGCAAACGTTGCGATCGAAAGGAACGGACGAATCGGAAGACCTTTTGTTTTTCGACGCCTTCTCTCGTTTCGTCTAAAATCGACTCAATCTTCTCGATCGACAAGATTTGATGCAATTGTTTGAGGCATTGGTTTCCGGTCTGAAGGCCCTCAACGACCGTCTGTTCAATACGACTGAACTCGATATCGACGACCAGTTTCTCCAAATTGTTTAACTGATTATCGGTTTTGTCTAAAATACTTTCCAAACACTTCTTCTTCTTCAGCAGTAAAAGCGCTTTCCTGTCAATCAGTGATCAAACAAATCAAAACAAATGACTTAAACGACTAAATCAACGCAAAGTTAACTCTTTTTTGTTGTCTTTAATCAATTGTTTAGCCATTTGTCTCTCTTTTTGCAACTGATCCACAATTCTCTTCTGATATCGTTTTACTGAATCTCTTTGTTGTTTGAGTTGCTGTCAAACGAGTCATTCACTTAGTCTTAGCAATTGTCTCATCAAATGTCATCAAATGTCAAACCAGAATAGCTTTGTCTTCTTCGGTGACCAACACTTTCGGCTTCGGTTTCGGTTTTCCAAATATGTGTCCCATTATTGCCGAACCGATTGACAAACCGATTGCCGAACCGATTGACCAATCGATTGACACAATCGCTAACCAATCGCTAATCAGACTAATACTAACCGCAACCAAACAGTTACTAAATTGCAAACAATTAACAAAAGACTAAATAATCGACTAATTGATTAACTTTACCGAAGACTGGAATTAAACGGTTTAACCGAAAGTCGATTTCTAATCTAATCTATTAATCAGTCATTTAATACAATTTATTACTATTTATAGACTTTTAGATATCATTAGAAATTCTAATTTAGAATTAGTAAACATTCGCTTAAAATAACATAAATAATGTCATAAAACATATAAACAATTGAAATGTGATTTTTAGGTCCTTTTATATAATTAAGGAAATAATCTTTTTAAATTAATTATTATTTAACCCGAGTTACGCCAATTTGCGACTAAATTGTTTGTAATTAAATAAGATATAAATAGTTTGTTAATATAATCGACATAACGACCGGCAATTTGTTTGGAATTAGAGAAGAGCGTAATCTATGGACGGCTGGAAAGTTGATTATTTAGTAAACATAGAAATCGATTGAATTGTTTTGGTTTCGGAAATCGAAAACAAACCCGAATTGAGCGCTAATTCATAAAATGTAAGTTTCGATGCATTTAAGCTTAATATCAATTAAATTGATTTGAAATCAAATTGTGTTTTAGGACTGAGTATTGGAAAGCATTACCGAAAAAGTACTGCGATTTCTGCAAATGTTGGTTCGCAGACAACAGAGCCGTAAGTTTCGCTGCAATCGATTGTTTGCTTTAATTAGTATTAAATTAACTCTAATTTAACCGAAAAGAGCGTTGAGTTTCACGAAAGAGGGTTTAAACACAAGAATAATGTTCAGCGAAAACTACAAGACGTAAGTCAGTAATGATTGCATCGATCGATAGAAGCGATAGATTTGCGACAATCGCTGCAAAACAGTGTAAATCGAAATGAATTAACGAATTAACGAAATGTTGAAATTAGTTGCAAAAAAGGGGCGCAAAGCAGGAACGGCAGGAAATGCTATACAACACCGAAATGATGAAAATCGAGTCGTCGGCGATGCAGGCGTTCCAGTCAGACGTCTCGGATAAGCCAGAGTTAGCCAAAGAGTTGTCAACAAATGTCCCGCTCTTTAAGAAATTGGCCAAAACTGAGACCAAACCTACGGTTATAATGGGCTCTCGATTTGGCGACGAGTCCTCCGCGAGTGAAGAGAGCGCTGTCTTAGTTCGCGGCCGAGAGAGGGCTTTGGAGACCATTGCGAAGAAGTTCGAGAAGAAGAGCAAATGGTTGGAGGGAAGGACTGCCGAAGGAAAGGCGTATTATTGGAATAAAGACACTTATGGTATGTCTTGTCCTCTCATTCACTCTTCCGAATCGAAGTTCGGTTTAGGTTTGACTCCAAATCGTCTAATAATTGAATTTAGAGACCAAATGGTCGGAACCGAAGTCCGGGTTTCTATCGCTTGAGGAACAGAAGTACACTTCAGATGTTGGCGCAGATTGCGGCCCATTATCTGCCGGTAAACATACCCCTTATGGCAAATGGCAAACAGTGGAGAACCGGGCGTTTGACGACAAAATGGTTGACTTACAGCTCCCGGACCAGCAGTTGCCGGAAATAGTGGCTCCGGTTGTGTCCGAAGAAGTGCCAGAAGTGAAGATCGAGTTTAAAGAGAAAACCGTAGATTCGCTGAAGAATAGAGTCGTTAAAACCGAAGAAAAAATTAGTTTCAAAAAAAGGAAATTAACCGCAGATTCCAAACGCAATGTCAGACAAAGGGATAGCAAAGAATAGATTTACAATTGAGACCTAATTTGAGTTCAAAATTAATGGACCAGTGATTGGCTCTAACATGAAATCCCATTTCAACGACCAATCAATTAGGTGTCGACTCAACCCTCGGCGCAACTCTCGGCGCCAATCACTTCAAGCGAGCGTTCAATTAAATTGACTGAAAACCATATTTTTTAGTTTGATTATTAAATTATATCATAATTTTATACATGATAATTTATTAAACATTTTTTCTTTAATTACCAAGTAGAATCAAATGTATAATAAATTCGAAATATTTTTTAAATATAAAAGCATTTAATTATTTGTCAATTTATATGAGAAATACAGTGTTTTTTTGAAAATAAATAATCATTTCAATAGAATTAATACAACTTTTATATACATTTTAAGTGAAATTTATTTATAAATGAGTTATAGTTAGGAATGGGGTGTCGACGGCATTCCAGCCATAATTATATGCCTCAATTGGGGCAGACATTTGCGCAACACATCTACGGCCACCAGTTTGTCGCCCTGGAGGGGTCGGACACCACTCCTGACAAACGCGTCCTCATGTAGTCTGGAATAGAAAGCAATGAATGAATGAATGGACGAGTGAGTGAAGAAGTGGTGGCAGACCGGGTGCACTCGTAGAGCTTGACCTGCAGTATCTTCTCGAGGATGTAATGGGCGGTCAGGATGGAGACGCCTCTAAACATTTTGGTCACGACGTCACTCACGAAGACGGCCTGTTGTGTGGAGTATGGCTTCAAATTGATAGCCTTGAGTGCAAAGCCGTTGACGTCGACTCTTGTTATTTGGTGTAAAGATCGCAATGCGTTCGACGAAGTGCTCGCCTGATTGGCCATAAGCCAGCCGTTCGGGTCGTCGACGGACTGGTTGGGCGCCCGGGAAACAGAGGCCGGGTTTGGGAAAGACATCTCTTTGCTGGGGCTGTGTTTGGCGGCCGAGGGTTTGGTGTTGGGAGGACTGCACTCTTCGATGTGGAGCGGACACAACGACGAGTCCCACTTGAGGTCATTGAGAAGACAGAGCGAGTCAGTCGCCTGGATCTGGATGTCGAGGCCGGCGTAGATGCAGAGCATTCGCAGATACGAAGCGTCCCATTCAGTCATTTCCGTCTTTTCGACTTTCACTAACAGAACGCTGTTCTGAACCAACGATTGCGGAACGTATTTGTGCCAACTCTTCGAATCCCTTCCCTTTTTGGCCATATATGGAACCACTGCACCCGATATGTTGATGAAACCCAACCAATTGATGCCAGACTTGGAGAGTCCGTATTGAAAGATCTCTTTACTTAACGACAAGAACTCGTGAAGAGTATTGACGTCTGAGAGGCAGACGACGACGTCTTTAGTGCCGAACGGCTCGAACCCGAACTGGTATTCGCAGTGATTGGCGTTAATGTCGTTGAGAACCGCGATCTCGGCTTCGGTCACGTAATAGCTCTTTATGTTAATGCACGAGAAGACAGTCCACGGCAGGTATGCACTGAACTTTGCAATCACCTGAACCGACACCCGACCCGAGCGCACACGACGTCCACATCCATCGCAACCAACAACACAATAGTTACGTATTAGTCATTGCGACCGACAAACACGTCTTCAGATTACCGGTACCGGTACCTGTACCTGTACCATGCTCATTTCTCACTTCACTACAACTCAACTTATTGAGCCAATATTATACTCATTGTCAACAATTATTTGTAGCATGCTAGTATTATATACAAAATATTCTACAGTATATAATATAATAGATTCGCTTTAATTGCAGTTTTCTAAACACTTCCAAATAACCCAAATAACCCAAATAACCTTGCTCAATCGCTCATTCGCTCAATCGCTCTTCGGGACTATAGGCTCAATGAGTGGGTTGTAGTGGAGGTGAGAACCGCTGTTATCTGTCATACCTTCGACTCAACGATTCTGACGGCAACCAACCGCTCGTCTTCGCGAAGAATGACCGGAAGGGGTATATCGTTGACGGTATGCCATCCAAACACACCGTTAATACTGGACGAGTCGACGGCCGGTGTCTTGTCCTCAGTCTCGGCGGCCTTTGTCTGCATTCAATCGGTATTAACGTTAAGACAATTGTCGTAATACCGAAAGTCATAAATCGATGCAAACCTTCGCCTCATTTGACCCGCTATTAGTGGTATTGGGTTTGGATTGGGAGGCAGTGGTGGGGGCAGTGGTGGGGGCAGTGGTGGCGGCGGTCGGAGTGGTGGCACCGGTTATGCCGTTCAACGCATTGGTGATCGAAAGGATTGGATTCGAGGAATGAGAGGCAAAGATATCGCGAAAGTCTTTGCGCTCTTTCTTCACATTCACCGAACTATTGCTGTTCGGCATGTCTTCCAACCACTTCTCCAGAAGCGAGGCATTGCGCGGCAAAGACATCGCCGACGCTTCCACGACACGACTGGACGACTATTCGGGCGATCGACTCATCAGTTCGAACGCATAGTTGAGTCCATTTTAACGTCTAATCCAATCGTTTATTACAATTATATTCATATAATATATGTTTTGCTGTGAATGCGAAACGACTGCAAAACCCAAATACAGACAATCGTTTCGACTCACTCTCACAAACGGCGTAACTCTATTCGACGTTATTTTGACGTCAATTCACTTACAATTCGATTCTATTTTCATAATCAAAAAGATATGACTTTTTTCCAAATGTTTTTATACGTCAACTCAGCCTCAACTCAATGACTCGACAATTCACATATTCCGTACACTAATAGGTGTGTGTATTGTCACTGTTGTCTGTTTGCAGTTTCGAAACTTTCGACCCATTCTCTGCTCAATTCAAATATGTAAACGCTTTAAGTCTAGAAATTAGAATCGATATCATATTATATCATATTTAGGGTTGAAAATTTAGCCTAAATTTTCATTTTGAGTGAAACATTAGCCTAAAGTTTCAAAATTTAGGCTAAATTTTGGTTAAATTTTGAAATTTTCAAAACGATATTTTTGCTGTTTAAT
>JAQIXC010002544.1:0-10672 GCA_034697605.1 Metabelba pulverosa
GACCTGTGTTAACAACCCAGTGTTGAGTTCAAACATAAACGTAGTGCGCGCGCTCTGACCGGATCCGCACGTCACAATATACTTAAGATAGAACGAATAAAATATTTTATTTATAGTTTTAATCAAAGCATTCATATTCCAACTTTAGGACACCTCCCACTCAGCCTTTAGTAAGCCTAGACTGTTAGAGAAAATAAGCTTGCTGAAGGCTGAGTAAGAAGTGTCCTAAAGTTGGTATTTGAATTCTTTAGTTTTAATACTATATACTTTTTAGAAATATCGATAAATTAATTAACAAAATATTCGACAATTGCCAAACTCGCTAACATACTAATGCATAAATAAGTAACGTTATTTATGCCTCATCCACGATTGCTTATCGGTTTGGAAAATCTTAGACTGCCCTCAGTTGTCGAGCATTTCGACGCACATTTGCCGTTCAATTGATACGATGAATAGATTTCGGTTAAATTTTGGATGCCACTCGTTCGGCAACCGTTCTGGTCATTGGCCTCCACAATAGCCACGCGTTGAAATGTCCCGCCGGCGCACAATCCTGTCGTAATAATTCCGCGCTCAACGTAATTTATGTTACCTGTTATTTATAATTTGAAAATTATAATTATTGCATTTATTTTTTCAAGGCACTTTTAACTACATAAATGAGATATTTATAAATGTGTAATTAAATATTTATTATACAAAATAAATCTGTTACTCTTGACAGCAATATGTAACATTAGGTTTTGGCAATTATTTGTTTAATGATACAAATTTTTAATAATTACCATTGTTAATTATTCGCAAAACGGTGACATTTGCCACATTTGTATCGGTCGTTGTACTACCATTAATAGTTAACTGCCATTCCATTGGTACTTGGTCAATTTTTTGGTTGACAACGCCGTTGCACGTGAAACGAATTATGGGTGTTACTATGGCGTCGACTGCTGAGATGACCGAACCCGGCTCACAAACATGCTTAATGTCAACCGTCATGCTTACTTCGACAATCGGTGTAATTGCTACATGCAAATGTACATTAGTTTAATATTTTGTAATAAACTATGTGGTTTGCATATATAATTGTTTTTATACATTAATTATTGTTAAATATTGCAGTAAACGTTACTAAGTTTATAACAAATTTGTATATTTTAAATTAACTATGCATGAAAATTCTTCATATAAAACTAGAATATATTTTTTAGTTTCATTAAATACTAACAATTTAATATATATATTGTATTTATTACATTATCAAATATAAAGTAACACATAAATATTATAACAATATATAATAAGCACAATTAATTAAAATGAAAATTTCGATTATAACAAATATCATGCTAATACAACATGCATTTTCATAAATTTCTACATTCGCATGAAAAATAATATATAACAAAAAATCCTATTTAGTTAAAATAATTTACTTGCTACCTACCAATTTCTTGAATTTCGGAAAAGTCTACAAAATAAAGATTGAATGTTAATTTTGAAATAAAATTATTATAGTCGTACAGTTTATTTATTTAGTTAAATAGTACAGTACTTCTGCATTGACTGTCAATTGTGGGCAACTGTTGCGGCAATGGTTTGTTCGATACATTCGATTGCAAATCGTTGTTCGCCTGCGATGTGTGAGAACTGGGGTTTCGGCCGAATTGATGGCTAATTGCTATGAAATATATTGCAAATATTATTAAATACATAATTTTACACATTATATAATTAATTTTGGTGGATATAATATTTAGTTTTTCTATAATTTATATATATTGTAATTATATATAAATGTATAAAATATGTTCAATAAAATAAATATAAATATGATATTATATTATTTATTCGAATTATTATTTTATTAAGGTATTTGAACTGATAATTATGCTTAAAATAAATGATTAACAGATGTAAAACTAAAATAAATTTTCAAATCTGTTCACATTTATGAAAAGTTATGAATCGTGTCATATAAAGTCAGTGATCTATTATTTTACACATTACAAATTTCCTAATGGCTAAGTTATTAAAAATTAATTTTTTTAATAAACTATTTTTTTTATAATTTAAACTATTTATGCGTTTACTAATGAGTTATTTTTTCATATAAAAGCAATGATAAATTCTGCTTATTTACTAACTTTTTAATTATATTCTACAAAGTACGATAAATTTTAATTATTATAATGATTAGTGTTTATTTGTAACAAGGTAATCTGAATACCGTGGAGTCTAGCATTATCACACGCTAGCATTATGTGTTCTGGCGATACGTACAGAGATGTCGGTGTTTTGTGGCCAATGACCAGATGGGTTGCCGAAAGAATGGAGTTAACGTATTTACGGCGTTATTTGATCAAGTTGAAATAATTTGCAAATACGCATTGTAATGCATACTTGGCTACGAAATATGGACGTTAACTAAACCGATAAACAATATGTCCAAACGATTGGCCCAAACAAAGAAGTTGCTTTGCTCAATTTTGTAAATCAATATAAACAAATATATTATTATATTTATAATAAAATTAATCAATATATTAAATAAATATTTTAAATTTTAATATATTAAACAAATATGAGAATACAATTTATTTTATAAATATTTTATGAAATATGCTATTATCTACAAATATAGTGTGTGTAATATAAACTGAAGTCACACATTAGCTGAATATCTCGGAAATTGTTCTAACTATCTTTATAATTTATAATGTAAATAATAAAGAATTTTGACAAGCAAATTTTAGCAACTACGATAAATAAAATACACGGGCGTATAAAAAATTGGATTAAATATTTTCATTTAAAAAAGAATCTTTTAAACTGAATTAAACTAGATGATATTTATTAATTAATACTTGTTTACTTGCAATCATGCAATAAATTTTTTATGTAAATTAAAATTATTTCCTATAATCGAAGCTAGGTGGCTGTATTTAGAAAAGATTGCTGTCATAGAGTGCAGTTTAAAATTTATTATTTTAAGTACATTTAATTTTAAAAATAAATTATTGCATTATGCCAAAATAATTGACAGGTTTGTCGAGCGTCCAATTGTCACTTCCGACACATTTCGACTCGCATTTGCCCTTATATTCCATAATTCGTATTTTTGCCGTTAAATGGCTGACGCCGTCGGCGCTACAGTCGTTCTGGTTGTTCGGCACGAGTACCGAATATGAGTGCACAGTATCGCCGCTGCAAACGCCGCTCACTATTTGCAAACACTCTTCGGATACAATATTACCTAAGTATGTCATTGATAATTGAAATAAATGAATAATTATTTTGTAATGAATATATTTTGACATTTTTAAAAACAAATAATTATAACAATAATATAAATAATTATAATTTTATTTTTAATATAATGACATTGTTCATTGAGATGGTATATTTAATTATAGTTAGAAATCTAGTATCTATACTATACCAGTACTTAATTTTATTTTAATATTTTATAGATTTTTGCAAGTTAATGGTATAGAACTATCATTTATAATAGTATTTCTACTTGGTATTTAAAGCTGATATTTAAATTATATTTTATTAAAACACAGTATATACTACATCTTGTAACTTTATATTAATTAATAAATTTTAAAATATTTGTAAATAATTATACAACATTTATATAAAATATTAACTAGTACAATAAATATAAAATAATATTATTATACAATCTAATTTAATTAATAATTATAAATAATTAAAGTAATGATTTATATTTTTGTTTATGTAAAATAAAAATTAACTGTACAAACCATTATTATACGTATATAGAGCGTTGTAATTAACTTGAACATATCCAAACGTCTTGCCGTCGAATACAGCGCTGACGTAATTACTTAGATTATAGAAACCCTGTACTCCGGCGCACGTGTAGTCCCAATACGGCTTTTGACTCAATTGTATTGTCGCGAACCGCGAGCCCTCATCGCACGTCAGATCCATTACCATTGCGATCGATACGGTGGCCATCGGTGTAAATGCTGCCATCATGTTCAATTAATTAATTGCATAAATTTTTGCACATTGATGCGCTTACATTCTGTTTTTACTTTTGGTATATCTTGCAAATTAAAATTTAGATGTATAAATTAATATATAAATTGATAAAATTAGTTAGCATAATACGTTAGTACAGGAGCATTTATTTTTCGGCTTTGCCTCCGCACCCAATGGCCTATTTTCAAGCGGTTTTTGCCCGTATTGTTCGCTAATATATAATAGATACGAGATTATTAAAAATAATTGAATTTTTATTTTATTAAATAACATGTTTAATAATACGTTTAATTATTTTTTCAATTTATATATTAATCATAATATATGTTGGAATATTTATAATGAGATAATTTATTTGTATTTTAAACTAATATATTTAAACGACTGCTAAAATTGTACGCCATATGTGACACATTTATATTTAGATTAAATTTGAAATTATATTTAAAATATTGAGTAATAACTAGTGCATAAATAGTACTTTTAGTTTAAAGGACATTGACCATTATTATTTTATAGACAATTTTGATCTAGTTTGTTTTAAGACATTGAAAATCCGTCCACTTTTCATTTAGCATTAGTCGATTTAGTATCGAATTGATATTTTAAAAATTAACAATAAATAACGTTATTACAAAATATTTATGCATATAATTGGGAATTGATAATATAATTTGAAAAGCACACAAATTGATTGGGGACGTGTTTCTGGAATTTTTAAAATTATCTATAACATATTCTAGAAGCCAAATAATGCAAATTTTTCAGAACTTTACAATCTTATAACTTTTGATCTACTCAATATAAAGTTCAATTTTTAGTAATATTTATGATATTCTCATCAAATTATTCCTTGAACATATCTTGAAAAATACCATGATAAAATATTTCAAATTATATTAAAATGATTTAATAATTATAATTTCAAGAATAAAGGGAATACCGAGATTTCACAAAAGTACTTGTTAGATATTACTAAAATAAATAATTTGGCACTAAAAACTGAACTTTATATTCAGTAGATGAAAAGTTATAGGGTTGTAAAGTTTTGGAGAATTTGCATAATTTTATTTATAGAATAGGTTAAATGTCAAATTTTACAAATTCCAAAAACACGTCTCCAATCAATTTGTGTGCACTTTTAAATCATACCATCAATTTCCAATTATATGCATAAATATTTTGTAAAAACTTTATTTATTGTTAATTTTTAAAATATTAATTTTATACTAAATTGGTTAATGCTAAATGAAAAGTGGAAGTATTTTAAATGTCTTAAAACAAACTAGATCAAAATTGGCCTAGTAGTTCCTAAGCAAATGCTTGTTATATTGCATTTTGAATTTCCATAATAATTGTATATTTTTTGACTTTATTATTTAAACAATTTATTATAATTTGGTAAATAATACAATATTGTCCGAATGAGAATAGTCAATGAATAAGAGCACAATATTACTTCCCAATTCATTAATGAATGATTAAAAAATCATAACCAAGAACATGTTTTCCGCTCGAATACAAGTAATACGTCTATAAAAAAGTTATCAAATTAAAACTGAGAAAATATTCAGTTTAAAATTAAGTTGATATCAAATGTCAATTTCTCAAAAATTTTTAACTTGCATTTTAATAACTCATTTATTAAATAATTTATAAACTATTATTATAAACGAAGGTAAAATTTAGAATGAATTTTTAAGTCAGTAAATTTATTAGTTATTATATTAGTTGAATTTTTTTAAAAACTAACATTTGACACTATCGTAAATTTAAACTGAAAATTTAGTCAGTTTTAACTTTATAACTTTTTTAAAGACGTATTATTTGTATTCAAGCGGAAAAAAATATTTCTGATCATAACTTAAAAAATTAAAATTATACAGGCTTTTTAAAACAAAAAACTAATATAAAACCAAATTGAATGTTTGATCGAGAGCATTGACATAAAATTATATTTCAAAAATTATAAGTATTCAGTATAAAATATAAATTACATAAATGTTGTTGAATTAATTATTATCATTTTAAAACCATATGTCGCTGCTTTAAAAATTTACAGCTTAATTAATTAAGTTCAAATAAAATCTGTTTACATGTATAGTTTATTGACCTAAACTGATAATAATTGCTAACTTTATAATTAAGCGTTTATATTTATACAATACACTTTAAAATCTGAATCGTTTGTAGGTTTTAATTACATGTAAATATACTATGTAAAACTGTTAATATACATAACATATACTCTGTCATAATTCCCGGTAAATAACATTCTGATGAATGATGTTAAAATTAAAATAAAAAATTTACAATATTTTAATTGTTAAGTACAGGTATAATAAGATAAAACTAATAAGTTGATAGGATTATAGTTAATTAACAAAGCAGGACATTATTTTTTATACAGTTTTAAATTTTAAGAATATATATATTTTATATGATTTAACAAAGTTTTGTAGTTTTTATTATTTTTGATATGAATTAAATATAATTCATGTAAATACTATATTTTAAACGATATTTATATTATATAACTATACTTAAATTTCATAAATCATCATTCAGTACTACATTCATTAACTACTTTTATAATTTTATACTGAATGTTAAAAATATTATAATTAAAAGCATATATTCGGTTTATTGCAAAAGTTTAAAATGTTAATATTGTTTTTATTTATAAAACAAACTATTTGTAAATGACAAACTGCGCGTATTGTGCATTTTACATTATAAACTATACAATGTTTTAAACTGGCTATAAATGAACAATCCAGTCCATAACTGGCAGCTCTACTCGCAATAAAGAATATATGCGTTATTATTAAATAGAAGCAACTGTATATTTATTTAAAATCATAATTTATTTGATTACACTGTATAAACGAAAATATTACTTTAGTTAAATTTAATTTTAAAGTTTGTTAATTTTGAAAAATTCTGTTTTTTACTCATGAGTCATGATTCAAGCTAATTTAGTTAGCTGAATGCCTTGATTATTAACGGGATGCTCGAACGTCCAATTCGAGGACCCGGAGCACTTCGACCGGCATCTGCCCTCTATCTCATACGTGCGAACAGTTGAGTACAAAGCGGTAATACCGGCGCCGCGACACGCGTTCTGGTCGGGCGACTGAAGCACGACATACGAGCGCGCAGTGTCGCCGACGCACCCAATGGCATATTTTCAAGTGGTTTTCGCCCGTATTGTTCGCTAATACATAATAGATACGAAATTATAAAAAATATATGAAACATGTTTAATAATACAAATAATTATTTTTCAATTTATATTGATATGAAGTAGTGTACAGTATATACTGTAAATATACTGTATAAAATATTATTATATTAGTACACAGTATAAAAACAGTAGCAATAATACTGTATAAGTTAGTACAGTTAAGTTAAGATAATTTAAATAATTGATTGATGTAATTAAGTAGATTATTAAGTACTATTGTTAAAAATACTATTGTAAGAAAAATGTTATCTCTAATTAATGTTAACATAAACAAATGTTGGAAATTGTTTACATTAACCCAAATTATGTTTACATAATTCTACATAGATAAAATATGCACTTGTTATATACTGAATTTGAATACAATAACATATATTATAGTAATTAAAATTGTTTATTTAAAATAGCTAGTGTTATGCAGATTTTTAGATGTTATCACGCGTACTCTGTACTAGCACGCATATTTTATCAAATGTACTATGGATTTGCATGCAGATTAATTATGGTAATTAAATAGAATTTATTATTTTTATGAAAAATGATTGATGTATGCTGCATGCAATTCATGTCAATATTATTTACTTTATATTGTAATCTTTATAGAAATTAAGCAGATGTACCGTTCAGCTCAGGTATAAAAGCCGAGCATTTTAAAATGTAAATTCATTCTGATTTCAACCTTTAATAAAGACACAACTCTTACAATTTTGAATTAGTCTTTATTGAGGGGTGGGCAGCCCCGGCTGCTCCCCCTTATGTTATTCTAATTGTCTACGTGCCCTCCCTTCCTAGTCAAGTGATTTTAAGTTGTGATATTGTGGCAGCGAACACGAAGCGGCTGAATCGCGTACAGAGCGCGGTCGGTCGCGGAGTTTGCAGCCATTAGTGCGCCAGTGCTCAACTAAATCTACAAAGGAATTAAACATTCCATTTCCTTTTTATGTTTATGTTATGTTAGTTTGTCAGTCCTCGTCTTGTATCCATTCCCCAAATCCTCGATGCTTATATATGGTGACTGCGGTATTGAAGTGGCTGCTTACGGGCAGATTGCGGTCGCAGAGTTAATAACCATTTGTATTTATCAAAAATATATCGACAGCTCTAGTTCCCGAGCCTACTGTTTATGTGTAGGCTTATAAGTATACGCGCTCCCGTTTAGCTTTGTAGTGTTAGTTAGAATTGAATGCGAATGTAAGATCACAACACTGGATTTGGAAGTTAACCTCTCAAACGACAAGATTTTCGATTATGCGGACTTCAACTCTCCAGAGTTGCAGAAGTCAACGCGGTTAATGTTGGAGTCGAACAGCGACGTACGAGTCACGAAAGCCAGAAGTGGCATTCTAGATAAGGCCGTCTATGGACGTGGAATCGCGGGTGCGACTAACCCATCCGCGAGCATTGTGGCATTGAGTAAGAATTAAAGTAGTTCTCGGCTAACCCACGGTAGAGCGCAATACTCAGGTCTGCATCCCTAGTCATTAGCAATAGCAGTTTACCAGACAGTATAGATTCCTCGAGTTAGCATAAGTAATACTACTGCATTCATAGTAAACCGTAAGGTCGGACGCTACCATGACAAGACCACCAGGTCCGCTACAATATACACTAATAGGAATGCTAGTAGAATAAGGAACTCTTTACCGACTGGTTACAATAGAATGCATACAGTATCCCGTGTTCTCATTTTATGTGTCCATACCCATACCTTATCCCTATAACCCTATGTATCCGTCTAATGTATGTCTATGTCTTCTATGTTTACAAATTCATGTGGTATGCCGAGTCTGGAGTTTTGCGTTGAGACACGGCAGACTACATGAAAGCTATGTGTGTGGGTTTGACCGCTAGAGTGGGCTTTCGAGTGGAAGTGTGGTCGACGTCACAATATGACGTCGCATTAAACCTGATTGTATTGAGCAATAACTTGCTCTTGCCACAAACGCTACCTAACCACCACTCGATAGCGTATTCAGCCGGAGTGTTCGGCAAATTAAATACACAATAACTGTATATTGAAACGAGCGAGAAGAGCGGTCGGGTCACACACGTAACAATATATTAATTATAATTTTTATTGTAATGTTTACAATGAGATAATCTATTAATAAATTATTTTTGTATTTTAAACTAATATATTCAAACAACTGCTTAAATTGTGCGCCATATGTGACACATTTATATATAGATTGCAACTTTAATTAGATTAAAATTAATAAGTAATAACTACGACGCGCGTAAATAGTACTTTTAGTTGAAAGTTTTAAATAACCTTATTTGCTAATGATATATAGTTTGTTAATGATATACGTACTAATTAATTAAGCACAATTATAATAAAATTTAATATAGAATATTTATTTAGCGCTAGCAATGTGTAAAATTATATTACTTTCTATAAAATTAACTGGACACAAAATATAGATATTTATTAGAATAAATAAGAATTATAAATAGCTATTATTCATATTTAGAAATTAAATAATTGAAATTTTAATGGCTTGTTAAAAACAAAGAACTAATGTAAAACCAAACCATATGTTTAATTGAGAGTATTGACATAAAATCTAAATTTTAAAATATTTTGTATTCAATATAAAATATAACTTACATAAATGTTACATAATTAATTATAATTATTTTAAAATCATATGCTATTATTTAAAAATTTTTCAGTTTAATAAATTGAGTTTAAATAAAACTTTTTTAAATATATAGTTACTATTGACTTAAACACATAGTAACTGCTAAACAAGATTAAATGTTTATAATTATACGCTTTATAATCTAAATCGTGTGAAAGTTTTAATTACAGGTAAATCTAATATTTATAAACTGTTAATAGACATGAATTTAGTTAAGTTTAACAAAACAGGACAATAATAAATATTTTTTTAAAGTTTTAGCTTATAAGAATATATATTTTTTTTATATTATTTAATAAAGTTTTGGTAGTTTTTATTATTTTTGTTAATCAAATTTTTATTTTAATAACCTAAATTAACATTTAGTAAAATTCTTTTATAGATTTATACCGAATGTTAAAAGTATTATATTTAAAAACATATATTTTCTTTATTTGCTATCTAAGAAGTTTAAAATAATATTGTTTTTGTTTATAAACAAAATATACTGTATAAATAATTTAAATATTGAACACTTAATTGTATATTTTACTTTATAAACTAGCTAACGCTTAAAACAATAATGAATAAGTTTTATTATTAAATAGAAGCAACTGTATTATATTTATTTTAAAATCATAATTTATCAATTATTACAATGTTTCAATAGATATTTTAATTCAGTTAAAGACTATGTAAAAGGTTTAAAAAATATTTTTATATTTTAAAATCCTTTTAATCATAATAAATAGATGAAATACAATTATTAAATATGAAAAAATAA
>JAQIXC010002545.1:0-10672 GCA_034697605.1 Metabelba pulverosa
CATTCGCGACACTAGTAGTCAGAGAGTTGTGAAGAAACTGAAGGAAAAGTCGTTCTATTCGTCGAGCGATGAGTCGGCCGAAGACGAGGAGTCCGATGAGGACATGGATGAGGACGAGGATGAAGAGGACGAGGAGGAGGACGAGTCCGAAGGCGGCGACGACGAGACGGGCAGCGATGCCGACGCGGAAGTGGTCGCCAATGAAATGTGGTTTTAAAAACTAACTTTAAACTTAATCATGCTCAAATGTTTTAACCTTTTTTTCTCTTTCGGAAATTTTCTTTTTGGCGTAACGCCAGCGTTTAATAATACTTATAATAATTATACTTGCTAATAATCTAATACTAATACAATGTAACATTTTTCTGTGTTGAGTTATGATCAAAATAAAAAATTGTACATACAAATTGAACAATTTAGAATAATATAAAATTTAGTAGTAATATATTGTAATTAATAATATTATTTAGTACATTATTAATTTATTATTACTTTATATAACAATTGAATCAGCGCACAAATAATAGAATTGATAGCTTCGTAAAATTAAGTAAACTGTTCGGAAAAACTATCCCGTTCTATTTAACTAAAATTGTGTCCTGTGTTCTGGTGGAAATATATAAATTGATAAAGACATCGAAATTTCGATTTTTAACATCTCAAAAACTATCAAGGTAAAAATTATGGTATCAATTGCACAATTAGACTTTTCATTTCATCTTTCAAACGAGATTGCTAAATTGCTGTAAAGGCTTATTGGTAAAAGCTCTTTACGTAAATTTTATGCTAGCTTAAAAAACATTAACACCGTCATATAAAGGTATATTGGTATAAACTCTTTATTTATAATAAAAAATATAAGTTATTATTAATGTGCATGATTAAATCGTTTATATTTACAATTTTCTATAAAATATTCAGGGGTTCAATAAATGTATTAATTTCTAAAAAAGAAGTTTTTAACGTAATTTTTAATAGCAATTATTTTAGCAAGATCAGGAATCAGTTAGATACTTCGCTGCTAAATTATTTAATATACAGCCGGTGGAATTTAAGAAAATTGATGTTTAACTCGATTTTCTCGGGAACTACTGGACCGATTTTAGAAATTTTCAAATCAGATTCTTTAGAATCAACCCCCGCATCTTCGGTATGAAGGAAATTTTAAAATAAGTTTTACTTTTCAAATAGCAACAAAACATAGTTTTTAGATTTTGGAAAATATCAAATTTGCTAATAGAAAAATTTTTTATTTTATTAATTTTATCCACTTTAAAGTTTATATTTATTGATTATTAATTAAGATATTAGGATTACATTAGCAATTGCATAGTTATTTGATGTAAATTTAGTTAAATAATCTGCTACAATTTTTGCACTGTATATTAAATTTTGTTATGTATTATCAATAAATTGCATTTATAGCTGTCATTTAAAAAATACAAAGCATTTTAAAATTTCATTTATAGCACGGAAACGGAAGAATATCCTGAATATTTCTAATTGATAATCTTCAAAAACAGAAATGCAAAGAACAAAAATTCTACCTATTAACAAGTTTGATATTTTCAAAAATCTAAAAACTAAGTTTTGCTGCTATTTGAAAAGTAAAACTTATTTTAAAATTTCCTTCATACCGAAGATGCGGGGGTGTATTCTAAAGAATCTGAATTGAAAATTTCTAAAATCGGTCCAGTAGTTCCCGAGAAAATTGAGTTAAACATCAATTTTCTTAAATTCCACCGGCTGTATATTATTATATAGAGTATATATTAATTATTATACAGTGTAATGGTCGGATTTTGATTAGCACTGTTTAGTTTTATTAATAATTATGGCACAAATGATACTTATTTTAATAAATAAACATTTTAACAAATGTTACGTTACTTACATAGAATTTGCTTAATAATTATTGATTTTATATAGATGCTAGTTTTTGCATCATGTAATTATGATTAAGATAAAATTTGACAACAGTTTGATGAGTTAATGACTTCACTCGCAGTTTGCGTTTTGCTATTGTCAATCAAAACATTCGTCGTTTTTGCTGAACAGACAGTTTTTAAAATTAAGCAATGTAAATTAGCTCAATAATGTTTTCAGCAATAAAACAGCAATAACACATAATTATTTTATAATATTCAATATATTATTCTATTATTTACTTTTATATTTATTATTCAATGTGCTTTTATTTATAAAACATTTTATAATAAATATTATATAATGACTATTTTATAAATTAAAAATCTGTCATGATATCATTGGTACCGTTTTATTTGCAATGTTTCTAACGATTTAAGATTGTTTTTATATAATTGTTTTTAAATTAGCTTATTAAAACACTAATTATTTGTTAAAAAACTAATTATGACACTAATTATGCGTTTAAAATATTGTAATCGTAGAGTGTAATGCTTAATTAATGTTTGTTTTTATTTTTGTAGAACTTTAAAGTTAATTTTGTAAAACATAGTACTGCAAACTCAGTATAAAGTTAAATTATACAATATAGCCAAGATTGCTACAACGTTGATAATTTGTTTCATGATTTCTAAAATGTTCATATCAAAACTATTTTCATATTCGAATTATTATTGATTTTAAGATTAAATTTTACACAAAAGATAATTAGTAATTACGCAAAACAGCAAACAGTAAATTGGATCATGGCAAAAGCAACTTTTAATGAAATTTCATATAATTAGCAAAACTGGTTGACATAATGAGTGCAAAGAGAATGCTGTCGAGACAGCGGCGTGCGTAGTAGCATGCTACTTCGGCGAGTAACGCTCCGATCGCCACAGTGGCCAGAATGAGGAGCAGGTAGAACACGTCAACCACGCCATTCAATGCGAGCGATTCGAATGTGCAAATCGGCGCGCGTACGCCCAGGAAGGCGGCCGGCGTGTGCCCCGGGCCCTCAGTTTTCCAATAGTGGGTTATCCCGTCGGCGTTCCACCGCTCGTATAGACCAGATTCGCCGACACGCGGTAGGCTGTGCACGAAACGCGGGCGAAAATAACATGCTTAGTTAAAATCACGCCATTAATCATTAAATATAAATAGCCTGCGTAAATCCATCTTGTCTAATTCTTGATATAACTACAATCGATGAACGTTAATATCAACATAATTTTAAATGTGTTAAAAATTTGTTGATAATATCAATTTGTTAATAATGCTGATTTAAATTGTTGCAATCATAGAGTCTATAAACATGATAAACGCAAATCGATTTAAAGGCGGTAAAGGTCTTAATGTTGTCAACTAATTATCAAAACCAAAATTAAGTTTAAATGCTTTGTGTTTTAATAATTATTATGCATTATTATTGATAAATTGATATCAATTAATTTTGAACACAAAACATGTTGATATTAACGCTGGTCAACTGTACTTAGCGCTAGTATATAAAATGGCAAATAACAGAAGTTTTGACACGCGTTAATATTAAACAAGATTGATTTTTCCATTTTACCAATTAAACCAACTAATTATGACGCTTATAAATAAATTATATTTATGCGAAAGCCTATTTCAATTATTTTAGCAATCGCGATATCGTAATTGTTCAATATATCATATTTATGTGCGGTCCCAAGCATTTGGTAAATCCATCAAGATGCATTTTTTATGCACAAATATTTTTTAGTTTAAAGATCATTAATAAACATGTGAAACTGATAGATATTAACCTTTAGCAAGCAAAAATGAATAATATTTTACCATGAGTCATACCATAAAACTGTCAAATTTTAAGCTATATAGGATTAAATTCATACGATATAAATGACACTTTAGGCCACACCTCTTCTCAGACTATTCTACACTATAAAAGTACATTAGCCTGAGAAACAGTGTGGCCTAAAATTCTATTTATATCGTATGATTAAATTGAATATTGTCAATTTTCTTTACTCTTACAAATAGATTTAAGTTAGAGTAAATTATCAAAAATTGACAACTGCTTGCTTGTAACTAGAGAATAAAAATCCGTATTTTTTAAATGTTGGCTTTCCTGTTAAAATTTATATCGCTAATTTTTTATTTAATTCTGAGTAAAGTTTTAAATCTTAATTGACTCAAGTAAAGTTTGCTTGTTCAATGTTATTTTGTTGATTTGCATCAATTGTATTACACAGTATATTTAAAGTTTATTTGATTTACAATACTAATATGCTTGAGTCAATTAGAAATTTAAAACTATACTCTAAATCAGAGCTTCACTTTAACTAAAATTTACAATAAAATTGGACGCGTTATTAATAAAGAATTAAGCGAGATGAATATTCAACTTTATAAGAAATTTAAAAATTGTCCAAAAATAATGTACATGATAAAACAAAAAGTGGCCATCCAAATGGCCATTTGAAATCCACTGCTCTAAATCAAATGAAACTTTAGCAAGATACAAGTTTTACAGAATGCGGATTTTTTATTCTCTACTTACAACCAGTCTTTCCCACAAATAGCCCCCGGCGCTACTATCTATGTAAAATGTTAATAGGTATTGCATGGTACAGTGGCGCCGGGTAAGACTGCTTATAACTATGAAAATAGCAGTTTTGATGATTTTAATGTTAAATTAAACTTTAATTTCTCTATGGATGTACCAAGTGCTTTTCACCGCTTATAAATTTCTTGAGCGGTTTTTGAGCACGTACAATATCGCGGCAGCTAAAATTTACGAAATATGTATTTCTACTTATTAAAATAAATAATGTAAAAACATAATTAATTATATATCAATTAGTTGATTTTTAGTTTAAAAATTAAGCATAATTATTAATATACTACTTAGCATATTAATAATTTTCATAAAGAGTAAGCAAATCGACCATTGAAAAATTTGAGCTTGCTACAGATTGTATCAATTGCTAATATTTTACATTAGAAGTTATCAATAATAGCAAATGATTGATGATGTATCAAGCACCAATTTTTTGTCCATAAATTGATTACGACATAAATAATAATCAAAAAAATAATTTATCAAGATACAATTTGTTGAACGCGTGTGCGAATTGGACGGATCGGGCGTTAACGGCGAGAAAGTAGGGCTCTTCGCCGAAGCCGTCGCGCGAGAAGTGCATCGCATCGATGAAGTCGCGGCTCAAGTCCTCCTTAGCGGGGATAGACTCCTCGTATATATTGCTATAGTATAACAGATCGATCCACAGCGAGAGCCGCGGGGCCACGAACGCGACCGACCCGTTGCGCAAACCGCGCGCTATTTTCCGATGCCGGGCATGGACATCACCGCCCTCGGACTCAAGCATCCAGAATTTAGCCAGAAGCTTCTTGGCAAATTGCGTGTTGGAAGTGGTGGCGAACATGAACAGCGGTTTCACGAATTCGACGATAAGTCGGATGTCCGCCGCGGCCAACAAGGCGTCCAAACTGTCCAATTCGACGACCGATTTGTGCCGAACGACGTAATCGAGCAAATCGTTTGTAAATGCAATCGAAAGAACGGTCGCCGATAGTAACCATAGGCCAAGCAATGGCCGGCGGCCGGCGGTCGCCGCCAACCGTTGAAACGACTTAATGAGAAGTATCACCGAATAGTTCCAAACAGTTTCGGAGAATGCGCGCCAATGCGGTGCCCCGAGCGCCGAAAGCGCCATAATCGCGAGCAGCGTCGGCAGCCATACGCCCAGTTCGATTAAATTAAACATGGTAAACATGGATATCGGGCCCGGCCGCCTGCTGGCCATAAAACTACCGATCTCCATAAAACCGACTGCCTTGCTCAGTTGCGTGGTGAAATTAATCGCTTCGAGCGCTTTGCTATTTTGTGTAACAAGTTTCTTGTGTAGCCCAGCTGTTAGCGGCGCCAGAATAATATCTGGTGCGGCGCAAAGTGTCTTGCTCAAATCATCGAAATTAACGATCATGTCATTGGATATTTTTAAACTGGAAAATTGTATTGTTTAATAATATAAATTATACTGAATATTAAAAAATTGATTTGAATAAATAATTTTTAATATTGCAAAAAAACGTGGCATTTTATTATAAATTAAGCATTCTTAATTCTTAACTCCTTGCATATTTTTAAACTGGAAAAATAGTATATAGAAAACGATTTGAAAATATAATATTAAATAAACGTGATACTGATTGAATATCGTTACTATAAGTTAAAGGTAAAAATTAACTTAAACTAATAATATTATAATTTTTAAAAATAAAACGCTTACGTTGCCATGTACGATTTAGCAAATTCGCGCATTACTTGAAATAATGAGCCGCATATATCATGACTTGAAAATTATATATGAGTCTTGTCAATATTTATGTAACATCCTTGCAACTTTGTAAAATATTAACTCTTGATAAAACACATGGGTACAAATATGTGTTATAGAAACGTATGTTATGAGAAGTAGATTGTTTCAAAAACTATTTAAGCCCTGAGCTTAATCCCATTTTTGTAAATAAAATCTGGATAGTAAACCCTAGCAGACAATTTTTATCACTATTGTCTGTTAATAAAAATTTATATATGTATTAAACTCAGTTTCGTTTACACCATACTGCACAAATTTGTCCCATGAATTATATTAATATTATTTATATTTTTCAAGAATTATTGACTCTTTTTTAATGAGACGTAATTGATTTATAATCCTGCATTTATTGAGTTTATTATATACAAGACCTCTAAACCAAAAACATCTCACTAAACATGTAAAAAATTCGTGACAAATATGAGTTAATATCTTAACAATTTAATACAAAGATTATACCTATATAAGCGAATATATGGCAAAAGATATGAAGCGCTTATAGAAACGCTGCGATTGTCGACTACGCCATCGCTGTACTGAAGCGCTTCATTTGGCGTATATTTCGTACAATATTGGAACGGCATATTTGAAATGCGTAATAAATCTGGCTAATTTTGGTAAAATAGTAACATGAATATTAGAAAAATTAATAAAAATTTTAGCTTATTAGCAATGCATAGCTTGATATTTATATGTTATATAAAATTAACATATATATCATCTAAAATTTATATAGATTCTAAATAGATTCTAAATATTTGATCTAAAAATTTGATTGTGCTTTTTTTGCTGTATACATAGATATAGCATAATATTCAATATATCATTTTAATATAAATTATTTCAATTATTACTTAATGTGTTAAGAATAAAAACAATATTTTTAAGTTATGAACAAGTGTGTAAAGGTAGCTAGATGATTTAGAAAATAAATCTATGCAACTTGAAACTAATAAAAAATTAGTAATGCTAATAAATTTAATGTAAAATTAACAAGTATATTTTAAATATCTATATAAAGTAAAAATTAATTGTATAACAAAACAGAAAATTGTCACAAGGTTAAATAATTTTATATTAGATTTAAATAAAATTAAAAAATTAATAAAAACGCTAAAGAATTATTTTACAGTATAAATTTATTAGGAGGTGTTTTAAAGGAGACATTGAAATTATAGCAAATACCGGTTATTATATAGAGTATATATTAATTATTATACAGTGTAATGGTCGGATTTTAATTAGCACTGTTTACTTTTATTAATAATTAAAGCACAAATGATACTTAATTTAATAAATAAACTTTTTAACAAATGTTACGTTACTTACATAGAATTTGCTTAGTAATTAATAATTTTATATAGATGGTGTTTGTATCATGTAATTATAATCAAGATAAAATTTGACGACAGTTTGATGAGACTTCACTCGAAGTTTGCGTTTTGCTATTGTACTCAAAACATTCGCCGTTTTTGCTGAACAGTCAGTTTTTATAATTAAGCAATGTAAATTAGTTCAATAATGTTTTCAGCATAAAAACAGCAATAATAGATAATTATTGTATAATATTCAATATATTGTTCTATTATTTACTCGTTTATTTATTATTAAATGTGCTTTTATTTATAAAATATTTTATAATAATTATTATATAATGACTGTTTTGAATTTAATTATAAATCTGTCATGATATTACTGGCACCGCTTTATTGGCAGTGCCAGTAATTTTTAATGTTTTAAGATGGTTTTTATATAGATTTATAAAAATTATCTTATTACAACAATCCGTTAAAATATTAATTATGACACTAATTATGCGTTTAATAAATTGTAATCGTATAGTGCAATGCTTAATTAATTAGATAAGATAATTAGATATTTGGTAAAACAGGTAAAATTTAAATTTCAAATGTAATGCGATTTTATATAATTAGCAAAACTGGTCGACAAAATGAGTGACAACTGCGGTCGAGATTTAGGCGTTGGTTGGCGTAGTAGCATGCTACTTCGGCGAGTAACGCGCCGATTGCCACAGTGGCCAGAATGAGGAGCAGGTAGAACACGTCGATCACACCATTTGATGCGAGCGATTCGAATGAGCAAATCGGCGCGCGTACGCCCAGGTACTCGCCCCGCGTGCACTTAGCGGGCAAAGATCTCCACCAGGGGGCGATCGAGTAGGCGTTCCACCGCTCGTATAGACCCGATTCGCCGACGCGCGGGAGGCTGTGGGCACAAAATACATGTTTAGTCAAAATCACATCACTACTCATTTAATATAAATAGACGTAAATCCATCTTGTTTAATTCTTGGTGTAACTACAGTCGATGATCGTTAGTATCAACATGTTTTTAAAATTCTTTTTTAATTAATTGGTAATATCGGTTTGTTGATAATGCTGATTTAAATTATTGCAATCATGGAAACTGTAAACATGATAAACGCAAATCGATTTAAAAGCGGTAAAAATGTCAACTAAGTATCAAAACCAAAATGAAGTTGATTTGCTTTGTGCGATGATTATTATTAAACTGAGTATCATTATTAACTCAAAATAAAACAAGGTTAGTCATCAGTTTAACTTATTTTGATGGAACATTTTTTGCAACCACAATACTATCAAAATAGCATTAATATAATTAATATATCTAATATATGAATGTCAATAAAGGATGGCCCACTCAGTTTAATCATTTCTATGCATCATTATTTAATAATCAATTAATATTATTGAACACAAAACGGGTTGATATTAACGGTCAGCGACTGTACCTAGCGTTATTATATAAAATATAAAATGACAATTATACAAGATCGATTTTTCGATACTTATATTAATATAAATAAATGTAATATAATATAAATATTAAGATTGTTTTTATATAGATTTTTAAAAATCCGCATGGTTAAACCAACTAATTATGACGTTTATAAATGAATTAATTTTATGTAATAGTATATTTCACATATTTTAGTTATCGTGATATTGTAATTGTTTAAAAACCGCTCAATATATATTTATATACAGTCAAACACATTTGCTACATCCAGCGTGGTAGTTTTTTGTGCATAAATGTTTTTAAGTCAAACCATATTATAATAAGTTAGATTAAGGTTAAATTAGAGTAAATCATCAAAAATTAACAAAATTGCCTAACTTTGCTTGCTTATAAGTTATAACCAGAATTCGGATTTTCTAGGCTCCCTAGATCTTGGTAGAAAAAACTGAAATATTTAACCACAAACTTTTTTAAAAATAATTTAGCGATTATAACAACCCTAAGTATAAGTTTAATAATAATCATACAGCTAAGTTGTTTTTATTCTCCACTTTACTAATAATGAAATTTTTGACTATGACAAAATCAATGCAAGTTCAATATAAGTTTAAAATATTAAGATATTATCAGCGTTTTCTTATATGTAGTTCAGGGGCCACTTCACTAAAATCTATAACTCTCTAACACACTCAATTTTTAATTTTTAAATTATTTGAACCATTAGAGATCTTATTTTTATTCTTAAATTTATTTTTAATTTAAAATATTTACATAATTCCATGATAAATTAAGTAAAAGAGGGTTTATTGTAATGGCCCAATGGCTATAGTAAAGGAACCACTGCCTATTGTTTATACTTATATGCAATGATTAATCTAGTAATTGTTTTTATACGCGCCAATTTTACTTTGGCCTAACTTATCCGAATGAAAGTTATAACTATGAAATCGGATTTTAATAATTTTAATGTTAAATTAAACTTCTATTTCTACAAAATGTTTTTATAACAACCTGTTTTATCTATTATAGTTTAGCCAAAATATATGGGTTGGAAAAACTTCCACTGTTGTGTGTCTCATGACCTTTGACTTAAAAAGCATTAATGCACAAAATACACAGTTCTTTTGAGCACACATAAATTTTTTGAGCGGTTCTGGGGCAATTACAATATAGCGGAAGCTACAATTTACGAAATATGCTTTTATATTTATTTTATAATTAAAATAAACAGTGTAAAAAATAATTAAATATTTATCATAATTAGTTGATTTTTTAGTTTATAAATTAAGCATAATAATAAAATAACAAATCGACTATTGCAAAATTCAAACTTTCTACAATTTGTGTCAAGTGCTAAAATTTACATTTGAAGTTATTACTAATTTTATCTGATTTCTGTTGTATCAAGCACAAATTTAATATAAATAGACGAATTTGATCTCTATGGTTACGATATAAATAATTATTAATTTAAAAAAGGCAATTGATCAAGATACAATTTGTTGAACGCGCGGACGAATTGGACGGATCGGGCGTTAACGGCGAGAAAGTAGGGCTCATCGCCGAAGCCGTCGCGCGAGATGTGCATCGCG
>JAQIXC010002546.1:0-10669 GCA_034697605.1 Metabelba pulverosa
TGGGGTGGGGTGGGGTGGGATGAAGGTGAAATTATATATACCTTTTCTTTGCTTGCAGCCATCAAAGCTATTAAAAACGCCAAAACTATTCATTAGATTTATTGCTCGAGTCTATCAAATGCTTGAACTGAAAAAAGTGTGAAAAACACTTTTCAAGAGATTTATCATAACTTTGTTATTAAATTAATTTATGTGATCCGAACGATAATTTTGCTCTAAATACAAATATTTGGTTTTGATTTTTAATGAAATATTTATGCTTTGTTTTTGCAGTTTAGGCAAAAATTGATGCATAAAAACATCATTAAATAACATTTAGATTTAAATATTAGTTTTTCTTGCTGTTGTACTGTACAAAACTGTAACGGCATAAATATTTCAATTATTTGCGAAATTATTTATTTATTATTGTTTCAACACTTTTAATCACAAAAACAATTGCTATTAGACTTACGGTATTAACGAATTGAGTAGTGAATGCCTAATAGCTGTCCAAAACCGATGGGTCAGATATGTCGGGCCCAAGAGTTGATCCGATTTTTAAAATTTCATATTTATAACTAAATATTTCCATTTAAACTGCAATATAATACATAAATAGCGAAATTAAGTAATAATATGCTTATGTATAGAAAGTCTTTTAAATATTTTCTATTTTTATTGCAATCTAAAATCAAATGCTTTTGTTAATAGTTTCTGAATAAATAATAATTGAAATTAAAATCAAAATTAATTTTTAAAAATATGTCTAAAATAAATGTTTTTACTGAAAGGTGTATATATTCATACGATGTCTAAACTGTATATAAATAAACTGTATATTTTGGGCTAAATTCTGGGCCGAACCGGATCGGACCGGTATGTCTGAGCAGGCGGGCCGGGGGGCAAAAATTTGGCATATTTTGGACCTCTAATGCCTAACATTGATGAGTAGATTCCGAACTCAATATTTAATGAGAAACCGAATGCTTTTCCATTTAATTAACGAAATATTTAATTATCTTTTTATTATTTGTTTTGATCTTAAAAACTGTCAGTAAATTAATGTTTTACTGTAATTAATATTATTTCCAAACAAAACAATTTGTTCTATAAATCACACGATCGAGAGATCATTAATTTTTTGTCTTTGTCACGAAATTTCTAATATATGAGCATGAAGATTTTTTCCATTAATTTCTATCTAAATATTGAAAACAATTAATTGTATTTAGAAAAAAATTTATGAAATATAAAAAAAGAAATTTTTAATTAGAAGTGGGTTTCGGGAATACGACTCTCCAGTGTTGGCATAGATGAGAATTGTTGCACTGCACTTAGCATCATGCTAGATTGACATCAGTCGAGAGTCTGTCAGATCTTGAATTTGAAATTTATTGACAGATAAGACAAATTATTCAGAATCTAAAAAATATTTTTATAAAGCTATTACAAGTAATAGATAGACATGCTTATAATTGCAAACATATTTCACCCTGCCGTAATGACTCATTGAAAACAGATAAGGTTCTAACGAAATTTATTTAGATTTGGGAAAAATAAATTTGCAATGTTAATTTAAAGTCAAGTTTGACTAAAATTAATTTGCTTGCTAATTGAGCTTTTAGTTCGCATTCATGTTTTGCTCGAGACTTAAACGTGCTTGGTGATATGTTCCTTAAACACATTTCACGTTTTAATCAATCATTTGTTTTTGTATTTTTTTAATTCATAGAATTTTTTATATGTAAGATATTTATGCAAATTATTAATTTTTAATATTATAATTGATTGAAGGAATGATAAGCAGAATAAAAAGTTTATATTAAAAATTATTACTTTTTTTTATACAGTTTAAATAAAAACAAAAGACATATCGTTTAGCATATGATTTCTTGAAATTAAAATTTTCAATTTAAAATTTAATTTCTTTAAACATTGCGAATTGATTTTCCACACAAAAGATATTGCATAAATCACGACATGCTATTTTTTCGAAAGTAAATATATTTTCAATAGCGTTACTTAAAAATTTCTCAAATTATATAAAAATAAACAAAAATTTTACTATAGATTAGAAATAAAGTTTCAGATTTTGTAATATAATTTTTATTACAAAAATTGTTCAATAATTTGCTATAATTACAACTTTGAATATAATATACAGAAAAATACATTTAGTTTTTCAAAATTAACTTCAAATGTATTTGAAAAGAATTTCCTTATAAAGATTGCGAGTCGTGATTAGAATTGAAAATATTTTTTTAAGAAAATATTTTTGCAAAAAAAAAACGTTGAGATTATAAAGTCGTAAAAAGCGCTGATTAGTAGAAAAAAGAGGTTTTAACACTCAAATAAGTTTTTATTTTAATAAGAATTCATTAGAAAAAATATCTAAATATTTGTTTAGAGAGACGCGAAATATTCAATTCTTTTGCTTTTATAATGAGTTGAAAATGAATTGCAAAACAATTTTTTATGTTTAATGTTTAATATCGAATTGAATCGTCAGAAAAGCCATTCAAACGAATTGTAAAACAAGTTTAAAGTTTTTGAGAAAAAGATGTTTTGTGAGACAGGGGTTAACGGCTTCGAGTTATGCCAATAGAGGAGTTTGTGATTTATGTAGGCGTTTGTGCACTACTACACAACACAACACAACACATAGAGTCTACGATTCCCTACCAATACTACCAACCCCTCTGTCAGCCCAACATTCGGCCAAACAATCGAAACAATCGTTTAGTTTATCATTCAAGTGATAAATAATTTGTCATTAATTGAAATGAAAAAAGAACTCATTTTTTGTAGTCATTAGATTAAAATCGAAATTATATCTAAAATCATTGATTAATTACGGATTGTATTCCCGTTTTCGTAAAACTGTTTCTCAAACTACACAAACATTTTCCCTACAATTCAATTGCATTTGAATTTGTATCGTAAGAGTAGGGAAAAAGGGCAACAGTTTTGCTGATTAAAGAATAAGAATTTGATTTAGATAATTATAATTGGTTAATTATTAATATTATTCATTTTTATCTGATAGGTTTTAATCCAGAAATTTTTTCCAGAAAAATAATAATAATTAAAAAAACAAATTTTTTCGTTAATTTTGAAAAATGCTTTAATCAAAAGAGCATTTTATTAATTAAATAATTTCGACTCAACCGCAAACGAGAATTTGGGCAAACATTTTATCTAGCACAATTGCAACCACTATCCTAATTAAGCTACTGTGCATTGTATTATGTAAATGTTATGTCATATGATATGAAACTTAAGAAATTTTAATCTAAAAAGTATTTTTCAAATTGAATAGATTTTGGTGTTTAAGAGAATTGTTTGAAAACTATTTCTTCAATGAATTGGTTTAAAACGAAATTAACAAAAATGTTTGATTTGCGCCGTAGGTGTGACCGCAGTCCTGGTCGGAGCTCTGGTCACAATAGTCGACACTCTGTTTCCTAACAAGTTCTCGACGATATTAGAAGTCGATTACGACACTCCGTACCGCTATTTCGTCGGCAATGACGCGCATCTGATCGGTGCGCCCCTACCTAACGGACATAACTGTCCGCACACTGTAGTCGCAAACACAAGTAAATGCATTTTAAATCTAATTTGAAGTTCAATTCAATGCTAACCAACCACTTGTCGCACTGACGTAGACTCGGGAAGAGCCGACTCGATGTGTTGCGGTCAGGCGGCCAACAGTCAGAACAACTGCCGAATGAATTCGATTGTAGTTAAGACCAAAAGTGATGCCTCGACTTCGACGCGCGTCGAAGCCAACGACGAAGAGGACACGACTTGTGGTGAAAGAGTCACTACCACTGCCGACATCGAGACCAACAGCGGCTTCACTAACGACGGCTACCAGAGGGCCGAAGACGACGAGGACAGCGACGTCAGCACTACTATCATCGACGGCAAGAGAGCCATATCTCTACACAATTTCGGCAAATTTGCGGCTCAACAGCAAAGGGAACAGAAGACCACTTCGATTACGTCGAGGCACCGGAACTTTGATCTATACTATTAGTGAAATTCGTTTTTAATTTTAAATTTAATTAATTTTTTAATACAAATCTATGCAAAAAAACTAATAACATATTGTTATAAAGTGTTCAGATGTTTGTGTCAACAGAAACAGAAATAATTATATAATTAAATAATAATTTATGTGAAAAGACATTTTCAATATTAAGATCTTATGAAAACAGAGCAAAGCCTTAAATTATAAATATATTTTTGATGTATCTATTATAAGAATTAATTTATTTTTTATTCCAATTCATTGCCCAATTCATAGTCTGTAAAATTGATCTGAAAAGTACGTGAAAACTGTTTTTTAATAATGATTTTATGTCTATATATCGAAAAGTAGACACAATTACAAAATAGCCAACAATTCCTACTTTTTTTTATATCGTTTACATAAAATTTTTTGTAATTTATTTTCTATTCTAATTTTTCAATTATTTGTTGTCAAACACATTTTAACAAGTTCACTTTTGAATGAACTTAATATTTTTGTAAATATGTTATAATAAAAGTGTGTTTCTTAATTGTCTAGTTGTGAATCAGATTCAAATTCCGAATTGATCATGTTCAAAAACGAGAAAGTTTGCGCAGTTTTCTCGATTTGAACAATCAATTCAAATGTGATATTAACACAATTTGGCAATTATTTTCAAATTTGGTTTTTTAATTTGTTTTCTAAACTTAATTTAATGTTTTTGATATAAAAACTTTTGTATTTTGAGACAAGACAAAATGCTTTGTTGCAAAAAGAAATCAACTTGATTAAAAAAATTTCCACATTAAAGAAAAGTTTGATTTATTTAATGAGACAATAGCGCCATCTGTGCGCCAATCGGGAGTCGATCGGCGCGACTGAAGCGGCGTTTCGTTTCTTGAATTGGATTTTTCGTTTCGAAGTTTTTGTGCGCTTTTTGTCGTTTGCGCTGAAAAGTCGGAGATATTTATATAATGTTCGTTAACTTAATAGTCGAGTTTCGCTTTTATTTGTTTATCTGTTGGTTTGCAAACACTATAACAAAATTAATGGTGAATTATAATAGAGGTCATGCATTACGGGCTTAGTATTTGCGAAAAGCAACGGCAAAAACGGCTAATGTTTTTAGTCTTCGCACTAATTTATGACTGGCTATTATGAGTTAAACTAGTCGTTGCAGGAAATTTTTCTCTTTATCCAGTTTATAAATAAATTATTCAAAATAGCCTTGTTTAAATTAATACAAATAAGACGGGCTTAGGAGTCATAAATTGTTGTTAAGAGAAAATGGAGTTAAGGTCAGCCTCTCGTTCCTCACTTAACTCATATTTCTATTTCTGTTAATTGTTTTTAATATTTAATTGCTTGCCACTTTTTATATTGCTTCAAAATAGAACAAATTTGATTATTCGCACAGTATGAATATAGCGAATAAATGCTATTTTTAGTTTTATCCTATTATCTAAAAATATGAAGTGTGCTTGCATTGTACTGTACAGTTTTATTTAATTATTAGAAAACCTGCAAATATTAATTAATAAGAAGTTGACAAATTAACACTTAACATTAACAATGGCAAAAATATATTTTTAAATATCAATACCATTTTTGTGTCAGGTTAACTCTAATAGAAACAAATTTATGCTTGGTTTTTATTTTAAATATTAATTAAGCTCGGTTAATTGAATTAGAATTTATTTTATTACCGGAAAGTTTCTCTAACAGTTGAATGTTATAACAATCTTAAAATTTTTTGGGTTTTACTATAATTTTCAAAACCAGAGTTTATAAATTTTCATGATAATTTAATATTTATAAATTCTGGATTTTAAATTTTGAGGCGAATAAGTAAAAATAAATAAAATATCAGTTTTCGAGTTATTCCGTATTCCGAGAACTAAAATAACTGCAAGAATTCGAAGAATAAAATTGAGTCGAAAATGTTTAGCAGAAAATAATATGTATTTCGAGTAAAATATTTTGTGTTATCACTTCTGGGAATATGTTCTTATAGTTTATCTTTGATAACAGAATTCGTATCATTAATATAAGATTTGCATCAAAATGCAAAATACCAAAGTTATTAACTTAGCTCAAAGTCATTTTTATTCCAACTTATTTATTATAAATATATATGATATAATATTCTATGTATTGTATATTTTGTACTTTAATTTTAAATATTTTGAAATAAACAAAAATATCATGCAACTTTAATAAAGATTTAAAAATTAATGAAGTTTAAAAAATAAGTTACGATTATTAAATTGGCAATATTAATAAATAACTATTATAAAACCGATTTGCTATATCATGATATTTTTAATGGGTATAAAATATAACTCATATATAATTTAGCTTATAATTGATGAGAAAGTAATGATTAAATAATTTTGTTGAATATTTAATACTAGTTATCAATATAAGTAATGAAAAATATTGAACTGCTCTATAATACAGTCTCATCCTTTGGTTATTTGAATTCTCTTTTATTATTTGCTTTAACCGTATTTTACTCAATAAACGCTAACAAAGTGCTAGATATTTAATAAAAGCAAGAAGATTTCTAGAAAGTTTGTCAAGAAATTTCTCTCTATGGGATTCCCATTATAAACAGTAAATTTGTACAGTAAATGCGTATTTTTAAAAAATACATAGCATAAATATATATGCGTACAACAATAGTAAACAATAACATAAAAATTTTTTCAACAAAATGACGAAAATTTATTACATTTTAAGCTTTCCGAGCTTTATAAACTGATTAATAACAAAATTTATTTAATTATTTTTATTTAAGTAATTATTTATTTAATTGTATAAAATTTAATATTTTTATTGGATTGCTGATTTAATATAAATTTTAATATGTTTTCAGAAATACTGATTGTTTTCATTAGAATTCTAAATGAAAGTAATGTTATATAAAACCACACACTAGATTACTTTTATACTTAAGTCAATTATTACATAGTAAGTCAAGTAATTATTTTAAGTTAATAAAATATTAAATCTAATGGATAATAATATAATGTAAAAAATTGTATACTAAAATCATATTAATTATACTGTTTATCTTAAATATATAAATATTTTAAACAATCAATGTTTAGAAAATCTATTTTAACATACAGTATAATAATAGATAATTATATGCATGCTAAAACAATTTATAACAATTAAATTATTAAGTAATAATTTATATTAATTTTGTTTATTCTAAAAATTAATTCTACTTTATCAATTATATCTGTTGTATACAAATAAATAGAATAAATATATTTTAATAAAATTTTGGTTTAAGCAATGTAAAATTAAGATATTTTAAAGTTTTAATTGACCATATAGGTTAATTATATTATATAATTTTATACAGAAATTTTTAATTAAAAATTCTTATATTGTTTTATAGTTTTTAAATAAAACGGAATACTTTTCAAAATTTCTCTTAAAATCTGTAAATTAAAAGGAATACACATTTTAAATTAATGAATAGTATATTACTATCTTTATATGTTTTATTAAAATTATTTTAATTATTTTAAAAAACTTATTTGAGCATCTTAGTGTAATTATTTAATAAGGTTAATTTGTTTTTTTAAATTAAAAGCTTTATAGCAAAATATAGTACTGCATAGAGTTGAATATAATTTAAACAATTCTTACTATAATTACTACTTATTTAGTCAAAAACACAAACAAGGTTGTTTTTATTATCAACATATTTGGTTCTCATTTCATCAATAATAAAATTTATTAAAAATATGTACACAGTATAATCTAGTATTAAAGTTTAATTTTTAAATTCAATTTTAACAATATTTATTATAAATAGAAATGTATTATTGTCTTAATAAATAATAAAATCTAACTTTAATACAATGGACAACCAATAATGTTAATTTAATTTATAAGATTACTTAATTTTTAAATTAACAAGCAATATTTTAAAAGTAGTCTATTTTTGTTTTGAAAAGTTGTTATTTGGATACTACAATTGATGGCAACCGTCATCATCCACATGTATTTGGTAAATAAATTGCTATTTTAATAAAACAATTAATTATATTTCAAAATGTTATAATAATAATTTTAATGATACAGCATAAAATATTATTAGTAATATATAATAAATCCGGAATAATAGCAAAATATAAATTATTTAAATAAATTTAAAAAATTGTTTATTAAATGATAACCATGATTACATTTAATCATCAATTATTCATATGAATTATTTAAAATTACAATTTATTCCAAAAAATTAGCATACAAAATTATGTAAAAGTCTTGTAATAATAATAAATTTTTCTAAAAATTTTAATTTAAAAAGTATAAAATTTGCAAGTTAGCTTATAAATATTTAACAGGTTTAAATAAGTTGTACAAATGGGAAACATATTTCATTCAATTTGATTTGTTTATTATTCAAAAAAGTGCACAGATTTATGTAATTTAGATATTTTGAAGTTTTGTAGAAATCAAAAGATTTTATAATATTTTATTTCTCCAACACATCTCATATACTAATCAATAATTCACTCCAAACTCTAAGCGTATAAATCATTTTTTACACCTGTTTTGTCATTAACTCCAAAAGGAATATAAATTATTCTGTTTTACAGTTTTTTACAGACAAAACAAATTTATCAATAATATTGATATCTTTTCCGTAATACGTAATGACTTAATTTGCGCAATATATTAATTTGGACGTACATGATATATTAAACTAATTGAGTCAAACTTTTTGTTTTTAAATCAAAATTATTTAAATTTTATAATTAAAAACCTAAGATGATAATTAATAAAGTTTTGCCATTTATATTTTATATTTCCTGATAAATAATAAATTTACAAAGTTTGCCATTAGCATCCTTAATATTAAATCTATGTGAAACAAGTCAATCATTATCAGTTATTTCCATTTAGTGGCCCCGGGGCCACTATTATCAAGACAAAAAGTTTTACTTATCTTACAAATAATACGTGTAAATAGTATTTAATATTTCAATAATTCAATTCAGGTTTTAATAAACAGTATTATTTGTACAATTATTTAAAAAAAGCCATGCTTATTATGTACGTAATAAATAGAGATTTGCATGGTACAGTGGCGCCGGTGCCTATTTTTGCCCAGCTTTGTTATCATCATAATTAAAGAGTAACGGAATCGCTTTAATTCGCTTTATTTTAATTTTTATTCTTATTATTATTATTCTTTACTTTATACCTGAGTAAGATCATTTTCAAACTTATAAGTTATAACATTTCATCGATTAATTTTAATTTTTGAAATAATTATTCAAGTGTACACTTATTTAATTCATAATTTCTAAAATTACTGTAAGTTTAAAAACTTTGTTTGATTATTGCTGAAAGTTATAGTTAAAACAATAATTTTCAATGAATTAAATAAATGGACTTGAGTAATTGTTTGTTGAATTAAAATTAATAGATGAAATGTTATAAGTTTAAAAAGTGATCTTACTCAGGTATAAAGTAAAGAATAATAATAATAAGAATAAAAATTAAAATAAAGCGAATTAAAGCGATTCCGTTACTCTTTAATCATAATAATATATTGTTAATACATTGAAATGAAAGTAAATAAAGACGTATTTTGTAGCGTACTTTGTCTGCACTCCAGTTCATCGCTATGCCTCCTCTCAAACACTAGAGCTCTGCACTATATTTGAACAACAGCGTCGACCAATGAGATTCGTTGATTCAGTATTAATCATATGATTAAGCTACACTTAATATTACTGAGAGCTCTATCGTTTGAAAATAAGGAAAAGCGATGAATGCCATCTGGTAGCCAGACTGAGGAAATAGAGGTTTATTTACTTTCATTTCAGTGTACAGTATTAACAATAGCTATCCTTCGCATTGAAAACCCGCTCCCCTCTAGTTCCTCCCCCTATCACATGACAGACATTGCACTAAACATTATATCAATGAAAATGTGCGCCACTGTCGTAGGGGAAGAACTGGAGGGGAGAGGGGTTTCAATGCGTAGGATAACTGTAATGATGCCAACGCCACCAAAAGGGAAAGACTGATCATTTTAATGGTAAAGAATATTTGTAATTATCCGCAAGTAAAGACTGACACAAGTAATTAGAACTAAAGTAATACCGTGCTAACTTTTTTAATTGTTCAAATATCTTTGAAAATAATATATTATTTTAACACCAGTAAATGAAAGTTTTACATGCTAGTATTAAAAATTACAAATTAATTAATTCAAATAATTTTAAAGTAGGTTTAAACTTAAAGCGCTCATATTAAAGTTGATAAAATAAATCTCTATTGTATAGTTGTAAATTGCAATTATGGTAACTTGATTTTATACAAAATAATGTTTTAATCCAGGTGGATGGGAGTACATTTACCACCAAATCATTAAATCAAAAATTACATATTAGAATATTTGAAATAAAACTAAAATCATATTTTTATTATGGCAATGTACTGTTTACGCTCTAATATGTAAACTTATATCAGTTACAAGTATGATACTAGCTTTTTGATATTAAACTCTATAGAACCAATTCTATAAATTATTTTTAACTTTTAATACTATAATTATAAAGAGGAATTTTGTAGCCCTACACTGATCGTACTACATGTATGTAGAAAACTCACTAAAAAATCACCTCGCAA
>JAQIXC010002547.1:0-10668 GCA_034697605.1 Metabelba pulverosa
TAATTATTTCGTTTAAACACAGGCTATAAAATATACAAGTATAAATGGCACAATTGTGCCAAAGTGTGCACAACTGAACATGTGTATTAATGTTAGAAATTTTTGAAATATTTTTATAATTTTGCATTTATTTCAATGTGAAGCCCCAAAAACCTATTAATAAAATGTACAAGGTGATTATTTGATCAACAAGTGCAAATACATTGCATAATAACTTAATAATATTAATAAGTAATTTTTTGTTAAAAAAAATGTTATAAAAAATTATTACAAATATGTAATAACTAATAACTCTTTTTTAAAACGCATTAAACTTGACATTCAAACATACAAATTTTATTTTATTTACATGCTAGAAAACAAATAGCCAAAAATAGATTTCTTATTTAATCAATCAACAAAAATTCAAACATCAGACGCACTCGAAAATTTGTCTGTCTAATTTTAAGCCTTTGCTCACTTACTACTACTGTAACAGTACTACTGCAACAGTACTTGACATTCATTTTGAAAAATATACTGTGTAATTTTATTTTAGCTAATATTGACTCTACCCATCAACAAACACACAAATTAAATAATACAAAAATTTGCAGGGCTATTTAAGCTTTATTTAGCAAATATTAAACATATACAGCAATATAAAAAATAAAATATATATACTTGTTAAAAAAATAATCGAATTAAATGCAAATAAAATTAATAATCAAGGTTAATTAATATAATAATTAAAGCGTGTGACAAAACAAGCGACTAACTTATAGCAAGTTGCTACATACGTTAGCAAATAAAAATTAGCTAAATATAATAAATATAGTTGTAATAAATTTGCTATATTGATTAAATATCAAGTATAAATTTAAGCGTAAGCATAGTCGGGCTAAAATATATTTTTTATTCATCTCTGGTCGCGGTGTTCGCATCACTCGCTTCCGTACTGTTCTCATCGGTTCTCAAACTTAAGAAATAGAGAAATATTTCCATTAGTTTTATCTTCAAATAGTGAAACACTTTATTTAGTATCGATTTCTCGGTATTCGGCTCTTCATTCGCACTGAAAGTATCGACAAAATAAAGAAAAAAATAAAATATATATTTACAAAAAGTTTTTATTAAATAACAAAAAACCAAAAAAACAAAAATTAAAAAAACAAAAAACACAATAACTTATTGAAAAAACAATTCGTGTCATACGTCATGGCGTTGGTTGAAGAAGTGGCCAAATCCCGGTCGACATCCTTGCGCTTAGCGCCGGCCATATCGTCGGCCACAACGACCTTCAGCTCATGTCGATTCTGGTCGGACATATCGGGCTCCTCGACGACGACCGGCTTATCGATAACCTTCGGCGCCATTTGTCCGGCGCTCGCCGCCGCGGGTTTGTCCGTCTGGTGTCGGACAAAGCGCGGCTGCCCTTCGCCGGCGCCGCCACCGCCGCTATCAATACTCATTGGCTTTTTGGGCGCCGCCTCGGTCTTAGCTGGCGGTGCGGCCGTAGTAGTAGTCGTAGTCGTCGTTGTTGTGGTTGACGTCGTAGTCGGTTTGGTCATCGCCGGTGTGGTCGTCGCCGCCGCCGCTTCGGTGACCACTTTACTCATTATCGTTGCGTTCATCACATCCTTTGCGTCGACGTTCGGCTCAATCGGCGAGCAGTCGCGCACCGATAGTATTTGAAAGAGCACTGTAGTCGCGATATAAAAGTTCATGGTTATTTGGCCATATTTTGCGCTGCTGCATTCGTTCTTATATAGTGGCCAGATATTAATTATCTAAAGATGTACGTGTAGTTTGATTATTTCTAATATTAGTGTAATATGTCTGTGATTACATGGTAAATATCAATTGTTTCGTGCTAATCGATTTGATTATTTTTAAGCAACAAATTAAAAAGCTAATTTGCTGAAAGTTTTATTTTCGGCATGATTCATTTTTATAACTTGTATTGTGTTAATCTGTAATTAAGTAATATGTAAGTGTAGTTGCAAGCTTAATTAAAAATCTTTCTATGATATAGCGACATGATGATAGATTTTGATAGGTTTTGACATCTAATTAAAAATATCCTGTTAAATAATTTGACAGTATATTTAAGAAATTGATTAATTTTTATATCAATTGTCTGTTTTTCTATAATATTAAACACAAAATAACATGATTTCACAAAAACAATGTATTTTAAAGTCAATATTAAAAATCAAATATACTGTGAATGGCTATAATATAAAATATAGCCTGAATAATAACAAACTAATAATAAGTACTTAATACCAATTTATTTAAAATATTTTAATACATTTATGTATTAACAAAAGTGACATTATACAGTAATGTAGAAATTTATACAATACCGTTTTTGTATAAATTATAATGTTTCATTGTTTAATTTACAAAATAATTATAATTTTTCATTGTATATTTGTAATAGAATTGTGCAATTTGGTATAATAATCTATATAATACGGTTTATTTTGTATGAATCATATTAATTAGTATAAAGTTATCAAATTATTACATGACAAAAATAAACAATTTAACTACAGTAATCTCGCGCAAATAAAAATATCATAGTTAATTAAGTTTATTAATAAAATAAAAGCTACATTGTTAAACTTAAAGTCACGCGCGTGCATATTTGCAAAATTTGCCAATTATTCTGCCAATAGATTTAAATATGAATAAAACTCGACAAATATGATCAAACAATTCGTTCGAAACAGTTGTAGAAAAATGTTAATAAAATTTCTGATAATTATATTTCTGATCATAACTATCGACAACGCAATCGACAGCAATATGAACGACAAAATGATTACGTCTTCGGAGCGGAACCGGAATTGGAGTCTAAAAGGTTCGGCCGCTTCGGCGCAACCTCTCAATCAATACAAAAAAAAACAAAAAACAAAAAACAACTTAAATTAAAAACATTTTAAACTAAAAAACCATTTTTTTCACTCAACGCCCAAACGCTCAGATCTGGTGTTCATAACAGCAATAGTACTGATAATCGTATTAATCACATGTTTGGCGTCGGTAGCGGTGGCGGCACCGGCGGCGATCACCGACTCGGACGGCGCGTTCGAAGCGCACAACTCGGAGAGCGTACTGAACATCTTCGGCGGAACGGACAAATCGGACAAGTCGGCGACATCGGCGGAGCTGCGCGGCCAGCACCCGCGCCTGTTTGCCGCCAAAGTCAAACTGTTCATCGCGCTACAACGCCCGTCCGGCTACGCGCGCCTCTACCACCTACTGGTGCTGACGCTACTGTTCCAGAGTTGCATCACGTTCAATCTGTACGACGAGAATATGCGCTTCAACGGCAACCTCACCGACAACCAAACGCGCTTCCACCTGCACGGCCGGCAGCCGTCGCAGACGCTGGGCAACAAGTACATGCGCTATCTGAAGGTCTGCACCGACTCGCTACTGGCCGGTTAGATAAATGCTACCTGTGCGCAATTAGCCAAATTGACTAACTTATTATGCATTTTTTGTAACTAGTGATCCTATTCGGCGAACTCGTACTGCGCTTCTGGGCGTGCGGGTGCCGCCAGGAGTACTGGGGCTGGGCCGGCAAGCTGGCCTACTTCCGCGCGAACAAGTTCCTGCGCTGCGTCGACGTCTTCGGCGTGATCACCTACGCGGCGTTCGTGGCCAACGAACTGCACGCGAACGACCCGTCGCTCGGCCTCTTCATCCGGATGGCGCACATGGCGCAGGTGTTCCAGCTGCACCGCTTCATGTACCGCGTCAACCGCCTCATCAACCAGACGCTCTACGCGCAGCAGGACCAGATCATCGTCGTACTCATCTTCGCCGTCTTCACGCTCGTCATCACCTCCTTCTGCATACTCCTCATCGAACGCAAGCCGAACGAAAATCTCAACAACATTACCGACTCGGTTTGGCTCACATTCGTCACGTTCGTCACCATCGGGTGCGTATGCCTACCCGCCCTCCCCGGGTGCTCAAATACTAATAGTTACGCAAAAATACTAATATAATGAGAATTACGAACATATTTACTGTTTATCTACCGTTCCTTACCGGGCGATCCACTCATGAGTTATAATATAACTAATGGCTAAGTAGACGTCAATAAACATATTTATCTACCATTCCATCCCGAGCGATCCACTCATGCGATAGTTATAATTTAATTAACGTTTATAATTAAACATGTTGTCCTACCGTTTCTCTCCACTCCGGCAGCTACGGCGACATAACACCGAGAACCGACCTGGGCAGAGCGGTCATGATCGTCGGCAGCTTCATCGGCTGTATCCTATTCGCCCTCCCGTCCAACATAATCGGCACGGGTCTGGCGCTCAAGATACAAGAAGAGTACGAGCGCACCGAGATCTACTCGAACCCGGCCGCCAAACTCATCCAGGCCGTGTGGCGCGTGACGGCGATCAACGCGCGCTCGCACCGGCACGCGCGCCGTACGCACACCTACGAGATCGTCTGGAGCCCGTACCAGCGCGCCGGCGGCAAACCGCTCGGGCATCACGACCGCGCCGCCATCCGCTTCATCCGGATCGTGATGTACCTGCAGGCGCGCACCCGCTTCAAGACGTACCTGGGTTTGGAGAACGAGGACTACGTGCGCGAGCAGAACGCGCACAAACTGGCCAAGCGCATCGAGTGGCTGCGCCAGCACACCGGCCTACTCGACCATAGTTTAAGGGAACAGATGTTCAAACTCGTCACGCAGAAGCACCTGATGGTGATGCTCAACGACCGGTTCGCGCAGATACGCCAGGGCTCGGCGCAGTTGGCGGTGTCGGCGCCGCCACCGGCACCGAAGCACTCGTCCAATACTGACAGCGCGTTGACCGACAGTAATAACAATTGATTTTATAATTAATTTATTTATTTAAAACAATTTTCATTTTTAATTATTTTTCTCATATTTTAATTAATTTTTGTTTCGTTTTGTTTTATAAAAAAAATGTTTTATTTATTTATTTTCATTAATTAGTTTCGTTTTAAATATAATTCTGGTTTTTAAGTGAAATAAAATGTTTCATTTTTAAAAATTTGTTTATGTTTTAAGATTTTGATACAAATTTGAATATTATATGAGTTTTAAAATTGAATTGCTTATTCCTAGCTAATTTAATTGATAACATGAGCTATATTTACAATGTAACAAGTTTAATTTGTTTTTCGAAAGCTCTTAAATATGAAAAATATGAATGCGATTCGAAAGTTAAACATTGGTGGTAACAAATTAAGCATGGTAGCGTTTGTGTTTTTGACGTGAACATGTTGAAATTAATTGCGTTCAAAGTAACAATCATATTTCAATTGGAATTGCACTTAAAAAACAAGAAATGTAATCAATTTTTAAGTGAAAATAGCATTCAAACATTTCAAACAATTTTCGTTCAATACAAACAATAAAAATTAATTAATAAATAAAATATTTTTTCAATTGACTATAAACTCAAATATATTGTGTTTTACACAGTAGCTTTTTGAAAAGACGGCAATTCAATAATAGAATACAATTACCCAGTACGTTTATGCGATAAATACAATGTACCATCGGTGTAATCGCAACCAAAAATAAGTGATAATTGAAAAACAAACGCAAATCTGAATTGAAATCTAGAAAAACACAAAACAAAAAAACTTTTACACTGTATAAACGCAAACATTGAACATTGTACTGGAACTCGTTATACAGAGTGGATAAGGTACTTGGTACATTTGAGTGAAAATGAGCTAAATTCAAACAGGGTAAAAAGAAACAATTAAAAACCGAAACCAAAAACATCAATACATAAAAAACAAACAAAAAATCATGTTTAAAACAATCAACTCTTTATATTAACCATTCGTTTGAAACAAGAAGCAATTTACATAAAAATAATGAAAAAATGGATTAATACGTGTTTAATCGTAGTAATAATTTTAAAAAATGTTATGTATAATCGAAAAAATGTGCATAAATTCTCTACAATTACTGTATATTAAAAATCGGCAAAAATCTCAAAATTATTTCAATAAATATACAAAAAAACGCTATCATTGGCTGACATTTGGCGCGCAGTTAGCGCCGCTAATGCTGTCCGCATCGTCGGCGACGGCTGTGACGGTCGACGTCGGCTGAGCCGTCGCCGACGACACCGATTCCATAGGCAGTGGTTCATCATTAGACGCAACAGCAGAACCCGTCGGCGCCGAATCAGTGGCAAAGTCGGGTAACGCCGTATCGGCGCCGCCAACCATCTCATCATCACTGCCGTCGTCCTCATCATCGGCAGTGGCCGCGTCCTCATCCTCGAGATCGCCATCGACCACATCGAGCGACTCGAACTCATCGCCCACAGCGGCGCCCAACGGCACGTCCCACTCGCTCACCCCGTTCGAGAGCACGTCGCCATTCTTGCGCCGGTCTTCGCACGAGTACTTCTTCACCAACTCATCCATTTTCCTCTCATAATACGACCGATTCTTCTCGATCTCAATCTCAATCGCCGGGTCCTTACTATCGGCGAGCGTCTCGGGCCGGAGATCGTCCAGCGCCTCGTACGTCTCGAACACCTCCTCCGAGTCCTTCGAGCGCCGGACGCGCAGTTCGTTTAGCATATCCTTATAGACGCCGACGATCAGCGACTCGGCGTCGGCGACCGCCAACTGCTGGTCGCGTATCTCATCCATAATCGCTTTGCGGACGTCGATGAACGTAAACGACTCGTCGATGTAACCCCTTTTCGTACTGCTCTTCAGGCGCTTCATATGCCCGTTGAACAGGCGTTCGACGCAGCGGTTGATCGCCGCGAACGGCGTCTTCTCGTACTTCAGCTTTTTGTACAGATATCGGCCCGAATTGGTCGAGCGCTTCAGTAAGTCCTCGCGCGCCGCCCACACCTCCTGCACCTTGCGGTACAGCTTCGGCAGTTCGGTGTAACTGTTGCGCGCGTTCAGCGCCTCGTAGTCGTACACCTCGTTCTCGGCCGCGAAGATCTTCTTCTGCAGCTTCTTCAGCGTCGCCGTCAACGCCTTGATCTTCGCCGCCTTTCCCTTCACTTTCGGCTCACCGGCGCTACTGCCGGCGCCGCCGCCCGCGCCGCTCTTCTTCGGCTGCGTCAGCCGATGCAGTTCGAGGCACAGGTCGTTGTGGTGGCGGACGACCGCCGCCTCGGTGTCGAGCGCCGCGACCTCCACCGCAAACATGTCCATCAGTTTGGCGAACTGCGCCGACTCCACGAACTTCATGTCCTTCGCCTTCACCTTCGCGAAAATGGTCGACAACTTCTTCGCCGCGTCGTTCCGCACGCCGTCGTCGGCCTTCAATTCGCTCATTCGGGCCGTGAATGTCAACAAATACTGCGAAAAAAAACACAAATAAATCAAAAATTAATTTTCTTTTCATTTATTTTTATTAGTTTTTGTCAAACATTTTGAAAAAGTTCGTCGAAATCGACTTTCGCGGCACCACTGGTCGACGCCTTTCCCGCCGCACTCGCGTCGGACTGACGGCTCACTTTCGGCGGCGTAGGATCGGATGTGCTGTCGGCGGCGCTCAGAACGGTCGCGGCGGCGGCCGCCAGCGTCCGGTCGACGGTTGCGAACGACACTCTCCGCGGACTCTTGTTCTCGCGCTCGGAGTCGCCGCCACTACTCGTCTCGACGCCCGACTCGGTCTTCAGCGCATTAGTCGCGGCCTTCATATCAATGCAGTTCTCGTTCTCATCGTTCGCGCCATTCGTCTCGCGTTTCGTATTCAAGACCGCAGTCGCCGATCCGTTTGGCGCTGCCGTCGAGTTCGGGATTATCTCTTCGATGATCTCGACGTCCGACTGGCCGTCAAATAGAGATAATTCGGAATCAGTTTAAACATCAATTCAAACGTCAAATTAGACATCAATTTCGGCAACAATTCGCGGCTCAAGACATACCTCGTCGTCGTCCTCGTCGTCGTCGTCGTCGTCGACGATGTCTTCGACGCAGTCATCGCTGTCGCGGCCGTCGCTCTCATCGCTGCTGTCATCGATGGTAATCACGTCGAAGACACAGCCCTTCTTCGCGGGCGCCGTCTCCGCAACGGCGGTATCGGCGCCGCTCTCGTCGTCGCCGTCGCAACTCTGGCCGTCCGGAGCGCTCATATCCGCCGCGAACTCAGTCGACATATCGCGTACGTCAGGCGCGGATCCGCTTAACGCATATCCGGCGACACTCGACGACACGAAATGTGTTTTGATTTGCGATTTGTTTTGATTTGTTTTCGTTTCACAACTGTTTCACTCGTTTTCGGCGACACTTCGGGCGCTAAACACGTGTTTGACGTAAATATTCGCACAAATTGTTTCGAACTCTTAGTCGACTGCTTGACGATTGGATTTTCCGCTCATTCCGTCACTAATTGTCGTCTCTATTCGCGTCGATTCATATGTGAAAAGAGAGAAAAACGAATTTCTGGTGTTTTTTGTGTTTATTAACGCTTATTATCCATAAATTACGTCTAGAACTGTGTATTTTCGCATTTTTGCGGGAATTTCGTGACGTATTTGCAGTGATTAATGTGTGGTTTTAATTAATTACGTCATTTGTGCGATCGATATATGGGTCAAATTGCGCGTTATTTATAACAAATGTTGTTTTCACTGACTTTTGCGCCATTTATAGCGATGTAGGCGTAAGTCGATTACGATTTGCGCCTCTAATGCGCGCTAAGCGTCGCTCGACTTATGTCGACTCCGCTATAGAAACCAGAAACCAGTTTTCGGCGGTCGTTGAACCTGGAAATGAATGCGTCCACAGATTACGTCTCACTATTTGACAACAAAACCAATACTTTTTGCGTTGATTTCATTGCAAAACAAATTACATATAAATTAACATTTTATATGAACACCAGTTTGAGGATCAATAGACGTCAACAGAGATATGAAAACAAAACAAAAAATAATTTGTTTTAAAATAAATTGATTTTTAAATCGCGTTTTCGCCGCAAATAATGAGTGAATTATTCGATGAATTAATTAGTAATAAAATTACGTTAAATGCGTTCAGACTGTGGTTTGAGTCGGCGGCGACGGACGACGCGGCGCAGCGGTTGGCGGCGACGACTCGACACGAATTGCTGACATATCTGTTGACAAACATTCGCGTATCGACCGACTGGTTGTCGACGCAGACCGCGGACGCGAAGAGCAAACCCGCGGCCAAAGCGGCGCCGAATCAGTCGCCGTTTGCCGATCAGAGGAATGGCAACGACGCGGCGGTCGACCGCCGAAGCGTTTGCGCCGCGAATCAGAAGAATTCAGTCAATAGATTGGCGCCGAAGTCGGTGTCAGTGAAGAAGTTGTCCGAACGGATCGAATCGATTGATTTGAATGACGAGAACGCGTTTCCAGGACTCGGTTCGGCGCCGACCGACGGCCCGAATGCCGCGCCAATCGAGTCGCGCGTTTTGGCTAATAATCCGATTGTCAGCCGAAGAACGAAACGAATTAAACCGACGGCTATAAGAGGTTCGGATTAATTGAGTTTTTGGTTGTTTTGCTTTAATTTTGTGTCCATTTGTTTAGCCGACGACCGCATATCCGTCGGCTTTTTCACCGCCAGTGGCCGTAAAAACGGCGCAAAAATTCCGCAAAAATTGTGTCCAGAATTGGCCGAAAGTAGTGATAATTATGTGTTAAACACATTGGACGCGACGGCGAACGTCGGCCGGAGTGCGGCCGCGAATAGCCGTTCCGTCGACGCGCTGTCGGCCGAACGCGAATGGCTGAAGCGGGCGAAGGCCAGCGCCAGCAGCGAACTGACGGCGAGACTCGGCGCCAGTACTCACGAGACGCTCGTCTGCGCTGATGTCAGCAATCGGGTGACGGCGTCTGCCGTTGCCGTCGACGCCGATCCGAATTCGGTGACGTTCAGCGCCGAACTCGATCTGATCGCCGAAGTCTACGCCTCGGTTCTGACCACCAATTATGTGCCGAACTTTTTCGACGAATTGAAATTCGTGTGCGATTTGGCGGCGAAACGCGCGCTCCGGGAACGGAGTGACGACCCGCGCCACCCGTTCGACCAGTACTTCGCGACATATCATAATTGCGTCTACTTTGCGGCCAAATGCCTGTATCGGCTGCTCGTCGGCGCCGGACTGGCCGCGTGTCTCAATCGCGCCGTTCTGGCGCTGATCGTCGAGACGAGCGTTTTGGCAGAATTCGAGCCGCGATTGCATCGAACGCTGCGATCGCTGCTCGACGCCGAGACGCGGAAAGCGGTCGCCAAACGGCCCGAAACCGCGTTCGTGACGACGCTCGAGTCGGTGCTGTTCCAGTCGGAGACCGACAACAAAACGCATTTCCCGAACGACGCGGCGTTTCACGCGTTTCGGCGCCAAAGGGACGAGTTTTACGTACTGTTCAACGCGTACCGGAAGCCGAACGCCGTGCGGGAAACGAGTCTCCGGTTCGGCAATAACGTCAAACACCTGTTATCCTTATCGGCGGATGCGGCCAACCTGTGGCACCTGTGCCGCCTGTTCGTCGCGCAGCTGCTCCAGACGTGCGTCTACAAGCACCTGCACTCGTCCGGCGCCAACGCGCACACCAGCGACTCCGAGCCAACGACGGACGAGACGGTCGGCCGCGCGTTCGGCGCACGAGGTGTCGATCGCGAGCGCCTGAAGAAACTGAACAAACGCTT
>JAQIXC010002548.1:0-10667 GCA_034697605.1 Metabelba pulverosa
AAGTGCCGCCGACGGAAACTCGAGCGCATCTCTCGGCTCGAAGACAAGGTTCGCGGCCTTAAGGGCGAGAACAGTGAGCTGTCGATCGTTGTGAACAAACTGCGCGATCAGGTGTGCGGTCTCAAGCAACAGGTCATGGATCACGTCAAGTGCGGCTGTTCTCTACTGTTCCCCAATAACCGACGCTCACATCCAAGTGCGCGCAGAAACTCATTTTTATAATTTTGATTTAAAAAAATAAATTATTATTTAAACATAAGATTTTTGATTTGTTTTTTGTTTTGGTTTGAAATTGATTTAAGTTTTTGTTTGATTTACAGATTAAAAGGAAATAGTTTTGATTTTATATTGATTTTCTCGAAAAATGTGATACAAATAACAAAATTCTTTTTACTTTTTTTCCGTCTATTTTATGCACAACTTTCTGCTCGAGATTTCAATGCAAACGAAAATTTTAGTATTAAAAACATTTTTTTAAATAATAAAATGCAAACAAAACTTATTTATTTCTAGTTCTATACACTTTATTGACGAGTAAACTTGCTTAATTTTCTTAAAATTCCTAAATTGATAAACTAATCGAACTTTTTCTCGAAAATGCAAAGTATATATATATTTAACCCGAAATCGACTAAAACACAGCAAAAGTGCCTAAAAATTCTTCTCTAATCTAAACACTAATTACTCGTAGTCCGTAACTAAAATTATCACGAGCAAATTTAACAATATAGTTTTAAAATTCAAATATAAAAACATAATAAATCTATAACAGAAAAGACATCACATAGAGTGTAAAGGAATAATTAGTTGATCCAAACCACAGACATCTTCAGCAACATCTTAGCCCAACTTCACACTCAATTCAAGTCCTTATCGTATTATCGGCGCAAAAAATGTTAGACCGAATCGGCGACTCCGAAGTGCCGTCGCTCTCAGAGCTTGGCTTCGACTACAGGTGCCGACAGTCGTGGCCGTATAGCCCATGTATGCGTCTGTTCGAGGCGCACATGGAGTTAGACTTCCGCACCTACAAGCGCGAGATCCTTGAGCTGCGGCAGCCGAACGGCGAGGACATGCGCCGGCGGTGGCGGCGCCGCCGTTTCGTACTATATGTAGGCCTTGAGTTGAAGCGGTTGGGACGCCCACCGATGGAGAACATACCGAACGAGACGGCGTTCTTTCGCACCCACCCGGACCTCAAGCCAGAATGGGAAAGGCGTTTGGCCCGCGCTGTGAGCCGCCTACCCGTGTGCCGGCCGGTGTCGAGAGCCGTGTCCGCACCGAAGCGCCAGCGACGCACTCGAGTGGCAGTTAACCGCCAACTGTCGGTACAATGGATGCGCGACCGCAAACACGAGTATCTGATGCGTCGGCTCGGCCTCCGAACGGCTAGTGAAGCGAATCGATTCGAAATGCGGTTGAAATGCTTTCACTACTACTCCGATGCGCTCCTCGGCTGCTGGCACTGGCCCTGTTGGCGCATTCGGCTCAGCCGACCCTACTTTCTCGTCTACCCGCTCCTCGCCTGGTGTCGCTTCCAATGGATTGGTTTTTGCAATCCCGATATCTTCGCCTATTACCCGAACAGTGATTAAAAAGATGACTAAAAATACTGTTTGTAGAGTTTGAATAGTATTTGTTTTAAATTTCAAAGATTATTCTCATTCCGGCGTAAAATTTCAATCGAATAAATAATAGTTTTCATCGTAAATTTTGTTATTTATTTATTTTTATTAATTAAAATCGAAAATAAATTGGATTACACTGTAGTTAAAGTGAATCGACGGTCGCGTCCGTACAGAACGGATTGCATTGAATACACGAAAAGACGCTATAAATCACATAACGATTGTATGAATAAATGCCGATTTAGGCCATTATATAAACTTTGTAACGGAATTCCTAGCGTTTATCTCATTTACGAAAAACTTGACACACATTTCGTAAATTTAAATCATGTTTATAAAGCGAATAATTCGTTGGATAAGTTAGTTAGCAATCAATGCCTTCGGGAGTGCGTCGATCGCGAAGACTGTCGTTCGGAGTATTATATTCTCCAAAATCGAGTATCAATTCACAATTTAGAAAATCACTCTGTTCTATTTATATTTCCGCCGCAAATGCCGACTCTAGTGGTCACGCATTCGCCGAAAGTCTATTTCGAAGAGTTTGTCTCTTTTATCGGCAGTTTAGTCAGTCTTTGGTTCGGCTTTTCGTTTCTCATGTTTTCCGATGTTTTCACGATTTGCGTCAAATATGGCATTCATTTCGTTAACAGACATATCAGTCAATCATTTTTTCGCATTAATGTTAAATTAATAAATATAAATATGTATGCTCAAACAACATATTCTAATAAAAATCAATTGGCTACAATATCTATTTAAATATTTTATATTCTAATAAAATTATAATTCGTAAATACTAATAAATTTGATTGATTTTTAAAAATATAATTTTAAAATTATTAATATATTTATTTAATTAACATTAATTTTTATTATAATATTATGTTTACATATTTGTATTAATGTAATTTTATTTTGTATTAATCAAGTAATTTGCAAAATTATGCATGAAAATAGCTATAAAATACATTATATTTATTTCTGTTTATAAACTATTATTTTTTAAAAACATAATTTTATTTTATTAAATATTAAATATTTAAATAACTGAGTTTAAAGCAATATAAAATGACAAAAGTATATGCTAAAATAATTAAAAGTGCTTTGCAAGTGTTAAATACAATCTTGATGTTTTAAACAGATATGCATAAAATGTTACTAAAATGTTTTAAAATTCCGGTTTATGCATATATTCCTTATAGATTGTTTTTTTAAAAATAAAATATAGCTATTTAACCATACCAATAATAATTTATTGTATTATCTATTGTCTAGGTTTTTTCAATCACAATAAACCTCGAATGAATGGTTTAATCATTAAACTTTAATGAATAACTTATCTATTTAAAAAAAACAATATGTTACAAAACAAAAAGTATAATGTAATGTAAGTAACTTTAATATTGAATATAATTTCATAAATAAATTTAAAGTTTATTTAGCTTTATAAACCGATACATTAATTACTTGAAAAAATAGCAAACTCAAAAACGCAATCACCTAAAATAAACAAGGTAAAAATAGATTTAAACCCAAAATCAAATTTAATTATAATTTCAGATAAATTACTTCATAACAGCGAAAATAGTTAATCGTAAACAACGAATAGCACGAAAAGCCAACTTTTTTTGAACTAATTTGTTCAATGACTGTCTGCATCTAACAATTTGATAGTATAAAATATAAAATAGATAGTAGAATTAGTCAAATATTAGATTGTTAGTTTACAATATTAAAGATTTAACTATCTTAAAAAACACTTACTTTTAAACATAGAAAAATGGGAATATGTTTTCTAACTCTTCGAATACGTCGGCACTTCTTAACCAACAATCGATTCAATAGTTTATACGATTTAAACGCTTCGGCATTGACTGACGAAGCCGTGAATATCACGAATAGGAATAGAGAACCGAATAATACAGCGCCGTAAGTAAAGCAAATTCGGATTAGTAGAGTGTTTGGCACAAATATATCTGTGTACAAAATCATTACAAAGATAGTTCCCATTAAAGCCCAAAAAATTGCCAAAAACTTTGACCAAAAACTACAGTTATATTCATTGATCTCTCGATATATGGCTTCCAATGAATGCAAAGTCTTTACGTTAAACGACAAACGTTTTAGCGATTTATTAATTGATTTCAATTTGAGATTTAGATAATAACATAATAGATAAAAATATACAACTTGATAAATTAATATGTTAAATGAGCAATATGCAAATAACGCGAAAAATATTGAATTTGGTAGAGTAAACATGATAATTTCTTATGTAGTTTGTCGTAAATAACCTATAAATAAAAGAAAAATTGAGGGCAATGATGCAACAATTTTCTCATTGTTGAATTTAATAAAATGTAGCAAGCGCTTTGAAATTTTAACCAGTTTATTTATTTCCATTTGTTTCGTGAGTCCGACGTCGGCCGGCGGTCGCAAACCCGCCATCACTTCAAACACTGCGAGAAATGTCGGTTTAATGCCATTCCGAGAGTTATTGTAATATATGAGTTGTGAACTCAAACAGAATGTAATAATCATTACAAATGCAAAGCTGTGATGATATCTAATCCCAAAATAATGAGCGTAATCGCCAAGAATGACTAGAATGTATGAATTATCATCGCTGGGTATTAAGCATACTATAACTTTGATTAAACAAATTAATAACACAATGAATATGAGAAACGGTTTGTGTATTAGAGTTGTGGTATCCTGGTATCGGTGTCGTGGGTTAAATCGGGGCATGATTTTTAAAATTTACTAGTCAAATTTTGTTAATGGTTTTTTTAGTATACAGTATAGATTATTCTTGTGATTAATATTGCTAATAATCAAATACACAACTGTATATTTTGTAAAGTTATACCGTAATATAACTGTAATTAATATGAATGACTTTGGAAATAATGATCTTGTTATTCATTCAAATGTAACTGCTATACTACTGTACAGATAGTTTATAAATAGATTACATAATTGATTATTTTTGTTCTTATATTAAAATTCCATTGACATTACTTTACATATTAAAAGCATAGCAAGTTCTGTACTAATTATTATAATGTGTGGTACCTGTATAACAAACTTACCTGTATAATTATAATAGGTACTTTGTAAACTTATAATTAAAAATTAATTGTTATTTTATTTTTATATATTAAATTAAAGTCTCCACGTGTAAACCGATATTGATTTTAATGCACCCAGTATTTATTTGTCAAGTTGATAACTTGCAAGCTTAATTGATAATGTAGCAGTTTAAAGAAATTTTGTAGTAAAATATTAGTTAAATTAAATAACTAAACTAGTTATTATACAGAAGTTTTTTGTTTAAAAATGTTATTTAAAATTAAATATTACTAAGCGTTTGCAAAGTTTATATATATTTTTAATTTTTTGTTTATAAAATAAATTCGTCATAAACTCGATATATAAATAAATATGTGATAAAACGCTATAAAATATTTAGAAAAATGAATCACGCTGATAAGATCAATAATATGTCTTATTAAATTAATCATAAATAAAATATACTAAATGCAAATTAAAAATATAATTGGTAAGGTTTATTTTTATTTAGTTTAAATATATACAGACAAATATGTAACTTATTTATATTCCAAATGAAGTTTCCACTATTTCCTGTTTAATCTGTTATATAATTTGTAAAAATATATGAACAAATAGATAAGTTATCCAGGTACTACAATCCGGATAATCTATTTTGACAGTCTATGAATATAAAACTAATTTATACAAACTCTGTATTTAATTCTAGAAATTATAATGTTATAATGTTAATTATATTATTTATTTGGTATCTTTTTTAATTAATAATAAATAAATTGTTTTAAAAAAATGTTAATATACAACTACTATGCAGTAATGTCATATAATTTTTATAATATAAATGTGTAGATTATTAAGTTGTAAGAATCGATGCATTAATTATTTGAAGAAATAGCAAACTCAAAAACGCAATCACCTGAAATGAACAAGGCAAAAACAAAATTAATCTTAATCAGATTAATCAGATTTAATTATAATTTCAGATAAATTACTTCATAACAGCGAAAATAGTTAATCGTAAACAACGAATAGCACGAAAAGCCAACTTTTTTCGAACTAATTTGTTCGATGACTGTCTGAATCTAAAAAATAAAATAAATGGTAGAATTAGTCAAATAGTAGAGTGTTAGATTTAAGTATTTAACAAATTCTTACTTTCAGATATTAAAAAATCGGAATATGTTTTCTCACTCTTCGAATACGTCGGCACTTCTTAACCAACAATCGATTCAATAGTTTATACGATTTAAACGCTTCGGCATTGACTGACGAAGCCGTGAATATCACGAATAGGAATAGAGAACCGAATAATACAGCGCCGTAAGTAAAGCAAATTCGGATTAGTAGAGTGTTTGGCACAAAAATATCTGTGTACAAAATCATTACAAAGATAGTTCCCATTAAAGCCCAGAATAATGCTAAAAACTTTGACCAAAAACTAGAGTTATATTCATTGATCTCTCGATATATGGCTTCCAATGAATGCAAAGACTTTGTGTTAAACGTCAAACGTTTCAACAATTTATTAAATGATTTTAATTTGAGATTTAGATAATAGCATAATAGATAAAAATATACAACTTGATAAATTAATATGTTAAATGAGCAATATGCAAATAACGCAAAAAATATTGAATTTGGTAGAGTAAACATGATTATTTCTTTTGTAGTTTGTCGTAAATAACCTATAAATAAAAGAACGAGCGGGGGCAATGATGGGATAATTCTTTCATTGTTGAATTTAATAAAATGTATCATGCGCTTTGAAATTTTAATCAGTTTATTTATTTCTATTTGTTTCGTAAGCCCGACGTCGGCCGGCGGTCGCCAACCCGCCATCATTTCAAACACTGCGAGAAATGTCGGTTTTATACCCTTTCGGTAGTTATAGTAATACATGAGTTGTGAACCGAAACAGAATATAATAAACATCACAAATCCAAAGTTGTGATGATATCTAATCCCAAAGTAATGAGCGTAATCGCCAAGAAAAACTAGAATGTATGAATTATCATCGCTAGGTATTAAGCAGATTATGGATTTGATTAAATTAATTAATAAAACAATGAATATAAGAAACGGTTTGTGTATTAGAGTTGTCTCGCATTGAGTGCCGACGCTATCGAAACACAAACCGATTCGAAACAATTGATTTGCCGCCGAAGGGATGACCATATGTTGTGGTAAACGGTGTCGTGGATTAAATCGGGGCATTATTTTTGAAATTTACCTGTCAGTTTTTACTAATAAATGTTTTTTTTATATTTTAGATAATTCATAGATCATTATAAGCGCTAATACACGAGTATACATAGTATATTTGTAAAGATATTGTGCAACTGTATTTAATATGAATGACTTTGGAAATAATAATTTTGTTTATCCATACAAATGTATTTTTCTTGTATTATTTTGTAACTACTATGTTGTAACTATTATACACCTATTTTAGATATTACTTAATTAATTGTTATAGTTTTTAGATTAATGTACTATTGACACATTGTTATTATTTCATATATTATAGGTAATAAATTTATTATAATTATATTATTTAGTACAGATATAACAAATATATTTGTATAACTTTAATAGCTGTTTAGTAAAATTATATTTAGAAATTAATTGTTATTTTATTTTTTATATATGAAATGAAGGTTTCGATGTATAAAGCGATATTAATTCTAACACGCTGTATTTATTTCTCAATTTGATAATTTATAAGCTTTATTGTTAACAAAGCAGTTTAAAGAAACTTGGTTTTAAAATATAAATTAAATTAAATAACTAAACTAGTTATTATACAGATTTCTTTTTTGTTGAAATAATTATTTTTCAAAAAATTTAATTTTACTAAGCGTTTGCAAATTTTTGCAAAAATGAACATGGCAAAAACAAATTTAAACCCAAAATCAAAAATTCTCAAATAGAAATAATTTTCAAATAAATTACTTCATAACAGCGAAAATAGTTGATGGTAAACGACGAATAGAACGAAAAGCCAACTTTTTTCGAACTAATTTGTTCGATGACTGTCTAAATTTAACAATTATAAAATTGATAGTAGAAATAGTCAAATATTATTACTATTAAACTAGTTAGTTTATACTATTACTATTAAAGATTTATTTATCTTAAACACACTTACTTTTAGACATAGAAAAATGGGAATATGTTTTCTCACTCTTCGAATATGTCGACACTTCTTAACCAACAATCGGTTCAATAGTTTATACGATTTAAACGTTTCGGCATTGACTGACGAAGCCGTGAATATCACGAATAGGAAGAGCATTGAACGGATTGCATTGATTACACGAAAAGGGGTCACAAATCACATAACCATTGTATCTATAATGTACATTCAGTCGATTATATACGATTTGCAACGGAATTCTTGGAGTTTATCTTATTTATAAAAAAAACTTAATACAAATTTGTAAATTTAATTCATATTTATAAAGCAAATGAATCGTTGGATAAGTTAATTAGCAATCAATGCCTTCAGGAGTGCGTCGATCGCGAAGATTATAATTATTCATATCCAATTGTTCACCAATACAATTATTTTTATAGCTAACTTGATATTTTATAATAACTTAAGTAATTTAATTCAATAAAAATAAAACTAATAAAGTGTTTACATAATATCTAATAATATATTTTTCTTTTACTATTTAATCATGTTAAAACCAAACTTCCCATCAAGTGTACAATCTTAAGTCTTATAAAACATTATACTAAAGTACTAAGTTACTGTATAATAATTTAGGCACAAATTAAACACAATAGTAGCAAGTTTATAATGGAGACAAACATAAGCCAGTGCTCGACATTAATTACAAAGCAATAATTGAATTAAAGCCAATTGTGCGGACAGTCGTCGTACGACAAAAGGCAGTCGACAATCGAATAATGCGATTGAAAGCGCATTCGTTTGTCTCAATGCAGAGCCGACTGAAGTGCTGTTAGAGTACTGTTTGGCGAGAGAGGCCTGTCGTGAGTGAGGAGTTCGACATTATTTTCTCGTTAACTCGCATTCAATTGAAAAGTCCAGAACCTCTCGTTATCCCACAAAAAAAATGCCATTATCTCGACGAAAATTGTACAGGATAAAATCTCATTTCCGTAGCGCACACGGCACACTCCCATGGCCATCGCCGCTTCATCGTGCCACACAAATCACATAAAACATGATACAAAATACTTAACACATTTCATATGGATTGTGTGCCTTACTGTATGTGCCTAACATGAAACTTCATTAAGTACTGATAAGGATTATAATCCAACTCCAGACAGAGAGGCAACAAGCGGCTGAAGAATAACGGAGTTTCCCCTTTTGTCCGAATCCCAAAATTCCGAATCCCGTTTGACCGAACAAATAAATCCCATTTAACAGAATAAAATTTTTCATGTACCGTTTGACCGAAAATATAAAAACTTGGTTGAAATGTATAACTTAAGCGTAATAATTAAATGTAACTTAATTAACTTGTAACTTTCTATTTAAAAATATTCAATAGATTAAAATTAATACTTGTTAAACTAATAAAATATCTATCCAGTTGTCAGTGTTTTAAAATGTTGATAAAAATATTTTGATCAGATTTTGAAACCTATTGTTAATAAGATATTATAACAAGTTATTAAGTTAATTTAAATAAAATAAATTGTATACTATTATTTTTTAAATAATTCTTGTATATTATCGTATTATTAATATTATGCATTCTTAAACTTTCTTATTATATCTACACTTTTGGACAAACGGGATTCGGTTAAATGGGATTCTGTCAAGTGGGATTCGAACAAATGGGTTCGGACAAAACGGGGTATTGCAGAATAACTTGCGTCCACTCGTCGACATGTATTGTAGTGGAAATAAATTTTTACGGTTCTCAACATTTCGTACAAAAAAACACTCAAACAAATCATATAAAATATGATTTTAATTATTCTATTCATTTATTACATTTAACTTATATTTGCACTTGACATTTTATATACAGTGCAATTTAGAATTGTACGATCAATCTCGATTTGTATTGTCATGTGCAAAAGTCACTAAAAGTGCAGAAAAATTTGGAAAACTTCCCACTATGGCAAATTCGATAAAGGACATCGAGCTAAACTTAAATATATCAAATATATCTTTGTATGTCATGTGGTTCACCCGCTAGATGGCGTTAAAGTCAAAAATAAAAAATCAATAAGATACATGTTTTTAGATTAATATCGACATGCTGAATCGAATGGTGATAGTTAGAATGCTCTATCACTAATCGTTTTTAAAATATGACAAGTTTTCTACACTAACAATAATATAAATAAAAATTTTTGTTTAATATTTTATAAAAATATAAAATAAAAGTATAATTAATTTATTAATTACGTGTTAAGGCACGAATTACCTTTAAAATGCAATTATATTATATTTTAGTTTATAAAACATGTCATATTTCAATAACGATTAGTGCTAGAGCATTTTAACTATTACCATTCGATTCAGCATGTCGAAATTAATCTAAAAACATGTGTCATTTTTATTTTTTATTTTTGACTTTACCGCCCCCTAGCGGGTGAACCACATGACATAAAAACATATATTTAATATATTTAAGTTCAGCTCTATGTCCTCTATCAAATTCGCCATAGTGGGAAGTTTTCCAAATTTTTCTGCACTTTTAGTAACTTTTGCACATGGCAATACAAATCGAGATTGATTATACAATTCTGAATCGGACTGTACTGTTTTATTGGCAAAAAAAATAATTAATATTATGCGTAACTAAATGTACATAAATCGGGTTTTTATGTTATAAATTCAAAAAAAAGTAAACAAAATAAAGAGCCTTTACCATTAGAAGATAATCGAACTTGCTTACTGTATAGCGGTTTGATGGAGCTTGTTAAGACGTACATTATAGTGTTTGAATCAAAATTATAGGATTGATAGTTTTCGAG
>JAQIXC010002549.1:0-10662 GCA_034697605.1 Metabelba pulverosa
AGTATAAATGACCAGAGCTTTAATTCTATGCTAAATTTAAGTGATTTGGCGTCGGACCAATCCCTCGTCCAACGAGTAAGTATAATTTTTTGTCTAGATTATTATAGTAATTATTTTATTTATTGAGTTAGTATATAAAAGCATTTTAATTATTTGATAATATCTTTAATTAATAAGTGTTTTTCATTTAGATTGAAACAGTATACATTTGCCTACCGATTTATATCAACAGTGTGCGACATTTATTTATTAATGCTAAAATAATAATATCAGATATTTGTATTAAAAATATATATTTTACCATCGGTGAAAATAATGTAACAAATGTGAAACTTGAGAAACTTTCAAAAACTTCTTTTCCTAATATTTCAACAAGATGCAATTCTCCAACAGTTACATAACTCATATTAGTGTTTATCGCATCAAACTTCCTTCCAAAAATATGCAATGCCGGCTGTTTGAAGTTATCAAGATTATTTTATAATATTATGTAAAACACTTGCAAAGTATACCGATTTTGTTTGCTTATAAAATCTTATTGATTTGTTCATTTTGCATGTTAATATTTCAATCAAGGATAAATAAAATGAGCATAAATAATTCTGTAAATAAATAACTAAATTATTATATATTTGTATTAAAAAAAATAATTACCCTTAGTGTATTTATAAGCAATACATGTTTTCGTGAAACATGTCGATTACAGCGATATAATTTATTAAATTTAATCTGTTTAACTTTAAAAAATTTGTTGGTATTCAATAAGTTTTTCAATAGCATTTTAAAAAACTCAAAATAATCAAAATGCAAGTAGTATTTAATATTTATATTTTATTTAAAATATTATTTGCCTAGCACATATTGCTTGCTAAAATTTTTAAAATATTTGTAAACAAATATATCTAATAAATAAAATGTGAATATACTAATATATTCAAATAATTATAAATAACTACTCTACAGAATAATATAATTAAATAAAAAACAATAAAATTAAATAACAAAAACATTTATATAAATATATAATTAGTTTAGAAAATAATTATTATTATTGCAAAACATAAAGTAGTTAAAATTTAATTAGTTTAGTAGAATCTATTTTAGCATATCTGATGAATGTTATAATATTTCCTAATAACTATTTATATTTACAGTTATAAAATTAGGTTAAGATGTTTGTTATATAAATAAACATTATAATTAATGTAATAAATTTCCAATATATGAAAAATAAACTAATTTTACATTTCAAAATGTTATATTTACGTATATTTATTTTGTTTTATTAAAATATTTGAATCGATGTCTAGAAATAAATATTATTGCTATAAGTTAACTCTCAACATATAACTAATAAGTAATTCAAAATTAAATTAAATTTTTATAAGTTTCTCATAGATATGATGATTGTCTTCGCCTTTCACCTGAAGGCCTACTCCACCCAAGTATTCGGTGGAAACGGTAATAGTAGTATAATAGTACTCTGCACGGCCGCCATTTTGAATAGAAAATGCACGGACCAATCAAACCAATCCGTGCACTTTCTGCTGCAAAGGGATTGGTCCGTGCAGAATGACCGGGCCAATGAGGAGTACGGGTATGGCTAAAGGTTCGGGAGAGACTCGGGTGACCAGTGGCCACTGGCCCGAGCGTTTGGTCGGTAATCGAAACAAAATGGCGACGGTGGTGCGTGCGTGTGTGTGTGTGTGTGTGTGTGTGTCGCCAGTGCTAGTGCTCGGGTAGTCCGGTAAGCAGTCGGATCGGCGACCGCGTGACCGGTGCGGTATTAAACGACTGTTGCGTCCAATAGTGGCTACGATTGCAAACGTGCCGTTCGGTTGACCGTCGAACCAACAGCCAAATTCAGCTGAAGTTTGTTAATCAAAATGGTGAATAAAATTACTAGTGACATTTATTGGTAAAAATTTTATTTAACATTCAAAATCTTTACATTCAAATGAAATAAATCTTTGGATAAACAAATGATAAATATCTTGTATTTCATCGAAACTCTTTTCCGACATTATAAGTTTTCCCGTTTGATATTCCGTTAAACTCGTTCGGCCAATAGAATACTAAAGTCCAGGGTAGATCTCCGGTTCAAATTGCGCTTGATAACAAATGTGTTGTGCAACTTCTCACGAATTAATATTGCATTGAAGCGAAGCGGCACCGACAAAATTGTTTACCTTAAACTCGGATAGTTTAGGTTTATAGCCGAGTCTTCGAAGATTTCTTGCAATAACATTCACTGCAGTTCTTCCGTAACTTAATTCAGTTATTCCGGTTATCACAATAGCACATGTTTTAAAAATATTTACAGTTACTCTAGGTTTTCTCAATTAATGCACAACAATATTCATTTTGTTCTTTTTGTAAATTACATTATAGGAGTGTTGAGTATATAACAAATTAATATTACAGTTGAGTTTTGCCGAAAAACAAATAATAGTTATTGAAATCATTTTTAACAATAAGTCACAAATTAAAATAGAGTTCAATGTCTTCGACAATTTCTTCAACAATCATCTGTTCAAGACTTTTATCTATGTCTTTATCTACGTCATCAATGCACTATTACTGAAAAATTCCCATATTATAGAGCATATTACTGGAAAATACCTATTTTATAGAGTATTATATTGAAAAATCCCTATATCACAAAATAATATAATATAAAAATACTATTTTAATTGTATTTAATAATTTAATAAAATTTATTATATTTTATATTTATAAAATTAAACAATCGCAACAGCCAAGCCAATTTATTCAACAAAGCAAGTCAGCTTTTCGCATAGAATGTTTAAGTATATAAATATAAACATACCTTATTCTAAACTCTAAACAATAATAAGATATAGCTGTCACCTCACTCATTATAATGTAGTTTGCATTACAGCAAATAACTATATTATTACTATGGGCTAAACCCAAATTACGCCTTTTACTCATATGCTAATCATAACCAAGGTTAATCCCTGGATGCCTGAGTGTGAGTTCTCATACTTTCCAACTCACACTAACTTTGTATTCACTTTGACTCCAATACGAGTCTATATAACTCAAATCAAATCCTGTATTCCCTTCACTTGTCTTCTGGTCTCAGTAGAGACTAGACGACCAATAAAGTCGTTCTCTCATACAATCAGAGTCTCAGTTATTTGAAACCTCGAAAGGACCGGAACGGCAAGTCAAACGTGCGATACCCCGAAGTTCGGTAGGCATTCTCTGGCTTCGCCGTAACTGGACTTCGCGTATAGCATTATTATTAATAATTTATTATTGTAGCTTAATAATTTTTATAAAATAATTATATTAAATAATTCTTTATATTTTTATTCATTATATTTTATATAATAATTTATTCAATTTAAATATAATTTATTCAATTTAAATATAATTTATTCAATTTAAATATAATTTATATAATAAATAAAAATTAATATGTTATTTTGAAAAACATATTGTGCCATATTATTAATAGAGATGGCAGTACTTCATTGATTTGAACTTCTTTTTCATATTCAGGCGATTAGTGAATAGTTTCGTTCTTTTAAACGAATTCATCAAAATCTCCTCCAAATCCCGACTGACCAGTGATTTGCCGACGATATCCTTCAACTCGTCGCTGATTTTGGCCAACTTTGACGGGACGTCGGGTTTAGTACTACAGTCTCTCTTCATCTACTCTTTCATTACTTTCGGCAGATCTTTGAAATTATTTATAGATTCGCCAATTCGGCGCTAATTCAATAATTACTACCAATTATACTAATAGCTAAACATTGGCTATAATTTACAGAATAAATACTAATACAGTATGCACTTAATATAATTGTTTAAATAGTAATTAACATTATGTTTATTATTAAAATTTTTAGTTATAATTGAACTATTATTCTCTAACAAATATTTATGAAAAATATATTTTATAGTTTAATATAGATTTTATATTATGGTAGAAATTTAATTTAGAATATATATTAATTTATGTTTTAATATCTATTCAATAAAATATTTCTTTAAAAATAATTTACATAAAATTTAATTTAAAATATATAATAACCTATTATGATATATATTATAAAAATATGTATGTTAAAAAAACTATTTATTAAAAATAAATATTACAAACAACCATTGGCATAGAACAAATATACTGTATAATTGAGTAACTGCTTAAAATTTCCAAGTTTAAAAAGTACATTTGCTTGAATTATCATACTGTATACTTTAACTGTGTTTTAATATTAGGTAATCTGATTTAATAAGTTATATGAATTGTAATTATATAAAAATGGTTTCAAAACACAAGAATCTATTGATTTTTAGCCGAATATTAAGAACAATTGGATTCGTATATCAATTAATCGATTTGACTGTTGATTATCTGCAATATAGATATGATATTGAAATGCATTTTTCAAAATATGATTACATTTTACCTGCGATAACAATCTGTGTTAAAAATAAAATAATTTATGATAAAACTCAAAACTGGAATTTTGATTGCTACTTGATTGATGTTTTGCACAAAGGTCACCAAATAATGCCATGTTCAAAATAAAATATGTATAAAAGATACAAGACAAATATACTTATGACATGTTTTACTTTATTAAGTGAACGCGAGCATTATAAATTTATGAAATCTAGAACTACAATAGTTTTAGAAATACAAATTAACAATTCCATGAGCAACAAAATTATATTTCATCCACATTATACACAGTCGCATTTTCATGAAAAATTTTCTTATGTTAATAATATTAAATTCGTGGCAATTGTCTCATTTGACAAATACTCGAAGCAGTTATTGAAGTCTCCATTCGAGACCAACTGTTATGACTACAGACTTAACGCTCGAATCGGTGTTTCGCCGAAATCGCAGTCCGACTGTCGGTTAGAGTATATGAAACGCAAGGAATGGCGGGTTTGCGGACATAACCACTACTGGACTCAACACTTATACGCGAATAGCACTCAATTGCATAATAATAATAATAATTATACGAATTGTGTGGTTAAAGTGGATAAAATTGTTTTAAATAAAATATGCAAAATTGATTGCAAATATAGTGAATATATTTTTCAATTGACTAAAACTAAAAATATGTTTTCAAATATAGCAACCATAGCATCTCAGGTGAAATTGAGTAATTATAAAACAATTAAATATATACCCAGAATAAATTTAATTAAGTATTTTTCAACACTGGGAGGGCTTATATCAATGTGGATGGGATTTAGCGTTTTATACATGTTTAATTTGCTGTTAATATTAGTCAAAAAAACTTTTAAGTTCTATTTTTCGAAATGGTGTGTTAATAAAATATTTCGCTAAAATATAGTGTTAGCACCATTTGCATAATTGCGATGTCATATCATTTATACGCATTAATTCATCAATATTTGAATAAAAATATAATCATTAAAATTGAAACGAATAAACAGTTTTTGATTCCAAACATTGCAATTAGTATTAAACCAGATATTGATTGGAAAACATTATTTGCAAATCATTTGCAAAATATCAATATTACAAAAAATTGTCGCTTAATAAAGATATTTATTACATATTAATAAATAAACAATTAATTAAACTTGTCACTGGAAATAGTAGTTCTACTAAAGATTTTTTGTTTTTGACACAATTTAATGAGCGATCGATTGAATGCAAAATCTTAATCAATAAACAATACATTGATTGTCCGAAAACACAATTTTCTATTAGCATTGAATATCTACAGACTTTGAATATTGTATCAAAATTTTTTCATAACACTTCGGATAATTATTATTTAAGCAAGAAATATTTACTAAACAATTATAACATTGATAAAATAATTTTTACATTTAATAAAAATATTAAATTCTTATCGGCGAAACTTATTATTGAAAGTAGCAAGACAAAAGGTAGATTTGACAAAATATCCAATGAAATATATCATTCAAAAATAAACAATTATTTTATCTATTCATCAGTTTCTCAAACTATTCAAACATTTCATAGCAAACAATGAGTAGACAATCGAATCGATTTGTTCGATAGACAACACTTCTATCACTATCTCTATAATTGCTATAATTCTAAACTCAATTCGACGTTCGGTTGTCTGCCTTTACAGAAATTAAATCTCGAAAATCATATCAAATTTAATAAGAATATCAATCAATTTAATTACACATACAACTTTTGTTCAAATCATATACAGTATGATTCAATTGTATTACTAAGAATGTTTCAAAAATGCATGAACTCGTGTCCAATCAATTGCCAATTGCTTTCGTATAACGTATTACACAATCATATCGATAGCGACGACAATAAGACGACAATTAATATAATTCCCAAATATGTAGAGAATCTGAAATATAGCGAAACGTTTCGAATGAATGGATGGGATCTGTTGTACGAATTCGGCGGTTCTGTCGGGATGTGGATCAAGTGGTTGGCTCTAAACATCGCAAACATCTTCAATATTGTTCAAATTGTTTCTAATTATATTTCTAGCTTTTTACATAGTTTATTCTTAAAGAATTTTTTATAATAATATTTTGCTAACTATTTTACTATTATTTAAAAATATTAATTGCTTATTGTATTTTTAATTAAGCATTAATAATTTTACGTTAATTAGCACATTATTGTGCAACTTCTGTTTATATTAAAACTTATTAAACTAAAATAAACATATAAAAATAATGCATACAAAAATTTTATAATTTGTTTATCTAATATTACTTTACTAGGCTGATATTTACAATATATTTGTAGCATTATTTAACAGAATAAATAATAATGTGTATTAAATTAGCAGTTAAACAAGTTTTTAAATGCATTATATTGATCTTCTCTACTATTACCCTTATATAAATAAAGATAATTAAGTTTAAAATACTAATATTAATATAAAATAAGCTAAATGAAATTTAAGAGTTCACTTCAATTCACTTTTAATAATACCATTTAATATAATAGACATTGAGATAAATAATTATTTTACCAATGATAAAACTTCGAATCATATAATGTAATAGTTTTTTATGCGTAATTGCTTAATGCTTCTCAAGTGCCAAATATAATGCTTAAAAAATTATGATTATTTCTTTTAGATAATATACAAAATAATTTTCATTATATATCATGAACTATTATAAGTGGTATAAGATTATACTGAATTATTTTTTATAAAATAGAAATTACTAGTTCCACGTACAGTATTAATTTTAGCATTTAGTATAAATACGGATAATCTAATAGTCCATAGATCATTTTATGAACAGCAGTTGCACCGTACTATTATTCATTAAACTTATTTATAAAACAAGCAAGCGAGTTTTGAGAATGAAATATTTTGGTATTTATTTATTTTAATTAATGTCTATTTGTAATTGTATAATGCAAATAATATTTTAATAATTATTTTTATTACTACTATAATATATTTAACATATTAATAAGCTATTAATAATAACAAATTAATTTTACGCATAAATATTATTTTATTACAATATTACAGAAATTACATTAATTTTACATTGCTAAGTAACAATTATATTATTAAAATATTTTAATAGCGGCTAAATGTGCAATTTGGATATGCATGATAATTCTTATCAATTGCACCCCACGACAATGTCCGGCGCAAACTGAGTTGGGCGAGTGTACATGCTTAAAAGATAAGGATGGTCCAAAAATAACTTGCCAAAACATAACCGTACCCAACATGGTCAACATCAATGTGTTCTCACTATCAATTTCAAATTGCAGCAATGTTAATTTAACCATCTCGGGTGTAGCCGATAACGTGGTAATTAACGGTTGCGCCGACCTTGCTGATATTGACTCAATGAGCGAAATGGCGATTGATAATTTTGTAGTTATAAATAATTATAAACTGGATAGTTCGCGACAAACATTCACAAGCATGCACAGTTTATCTGTTTTGCAAATGGCTGGAGCGGCGGTACCGGTGCTGAATCAAACATTTAGCAAGATGCCAAATTTAGAGGCAATCGTGTTGGCTGGCGACAATATAAAATCTATCGCGGCACCCGTATTCGAAAATTTACCCAGTTTACAATCAGTGGACTTTTTCGCAAATCTAATTAAAAACCTTTCTATAAATTGCTTGTCGTTTAATACGAGCAACAGTTTATTCATAGATTTTTTCGATAATCAAATTACATCGGAACAATTTCGGCAGGCTAATTTGATCAATGTACAGAATAAACCAATCACTGTTAATTTAATGTTAAACAGGATTACAACGTTTGATCAAGCTACATATGGTCGCTTTCTGAAAATGCCCGTAACAATCAATTTCAGCGATAACAAGATAACTTGCAAGTACGACACGGTTAAATGGGCTCTTGGTGAATTTAAAGAGCAAGCTAGCAAACAATTTAAAAATGTTCAATGCGCGGACTATGCTGGCCAAGACTTGTTTAGCATTGAACATTTCCATGAGCAAACTACCACGACTACGTCATCGAGATTTGTCTGAGTTTACAATTTAACTATATAAATTAACACGCAAAATTTAATTAGTAAATTTTAAAATTTATTATTATAACTATTATTTAAAAAAAACAATTACCTGCAAATTATAAATAGCAAATTCAAAATATTATTTTAATATATTAAAAAATTACTTAGATATTTATAAGTTTTGCAATTCTTAATATTACAGATTTAATAATGATACTATAAATTATTTTTATGTATCGCAATTGTTTATTGTTAAAAATTTTCAAAATATTTATTTGCTCAAATTCATAATAATAAAATCTATCTACAGTAACTTAATATTATTATAAATGTTTAATTTTCGGTTTCATAACTCCATCAAATTATTAATTTCTAAACTTGCTTAATTTGGTTTTGTACATCAAAGCCAAAAGAGTTGCAATTCTGAAAATAATAATTAAAGCAAACAATATATAAGTATTTGTATAGTAATCGCTGTCTTCGACGTCGAGTCGATACATAACAGTAGAGAACTGACGGTCAGAGCAGCGATTGAAGCCATAGTACGCAATGAGAACGCATTCGAAGCAGAGCTTAAGCGGCGATACTTTGCTCAGCATTTGTAGCCAATAGTGCAGTGATTTAGTCGGTATAAAAATATTGCCGAAAGCTATTAGAATGATATCGACGCCAATCGCGGCGTAGATCGCAATCGTCGCCTCATTTGCGCAAACAATGCAAACCAAATGAGCGATACTTTGCAATACGAATGCGCCCACAAGTAGATAAATGAGATACGTGCTAAATTGATCTCGGTCATTGCCGCTAATGTCCGCTAAATATGCGAGACAAACGTTTGCCGCAATTATTGGCAGTATCTCGACGATGGCTATTGACAAATAAAACGCTCCCGAACTGTAGCATGCTAAAAATTAACATTGTTATAATTAGAATTAAGAGTCGAATTGAATTCATAAATATATATACAGTAGTATATATAATAAATATAGGTTATAAATTTATATTTATTTAAATAAATTGCTAATAGATGCAAATTCTATAATTACTATTTATGATTAATGATATAATTTTAGATAATTAAGTAAAATTATATAAAGTATAAAGATTAATTCGTAATATTACTTACAATTTCGGTGTTCATTGAGAAATAGTCTGAAATGTTTGGCGAACGTGAGTGTAGTCGCGGCTAAGACTAAAAACTGCGAACACATTACGATTACCGAATTGTACATGAGATTCATTTCTAGCAAGTTCTCGTTCATCACTTCGGTGCTATTAGCACACGAACTGTTGGTCTGATTGGAGTCGACGCAACCGGTCGGTCGGCCGATGTCTGCGGGAAACAGTTGTGGCGTCAGTAATCCAAATGTAATGTAGAATGCAAATTGAGCAAGTACATATACTTTATTGCTGCGAATAGTAGCTGTTATGTTGCGTTGTAATAACACCCATAGGTCTTTAAAAGTAAAGCGTTTGCCTACACAATTAATGCTTCTTGCCACAATACTCAATTCGCCAGATTGATTGCAAATTGCATCTGTCTCAAATCTGTTTATTTCGCTCGACATTTGTTTGGCCAAATTGGTTCTTGCCAAATTGTGTATGTGCTCGTTAATCAAATATGCATGCTGTTTATTGGTGCATGTAGTATCACCCAAGTCAGCAAGATAGTTTCTGACTCGATTGGGTGGCCCGGCGTATAACTGCTGTCCACTACCGGACAGTACATATAGTTTGTCGAATCGCATGAGTATATCGCTATTCGGCTGATGTATTGATACAATTAGACAAATGTTGTGTTGTTTTGCAATTATTTTTAAGCAGTGTATAACCTGCAAATTTAACACATAATTAGTAAATACAGTACACTTTACAATTTATATGTGGAAATATCACGTGAAATAACTCACAACTTGTGCGGCATTGCTATCCAAACCACTGGTCGGTTCGTCAATACATATCAGATTAGGCATCGATTCGGCCGTCAATTCAATTGCCAGAACCAGTCGTTTCCGTTCGCCTCCACTGCACTCATCGACGCCAGTATTGGCGCACTTTTCGAGCGACAACTCTCTCATCAGATTCGAGACATTTATCGAGTGATCGAAGTGTTTGTCTGAGTTTCTCAGTTTTGACGCATATATTAGGGTTTGTCTAACAGTGAG
>JAQIXC010002550.1:0-10662 GCA_034697605.1 Metabelba pulverosa
TGTGGGGTGCAGTAATCGCCGATTTTGATTTTCTTACTGACAGCCAGATAGTCTACGTGCCATATCTGGTACGCTGCCTCTGTCTTCCCTCGCAATTGCGAACCGTCAGTGAAGATTTCCAGAGCGCCCCCCAAAGAGGATCTTGCGTATTCGCTTTCGTCGTTGACTTCTCTGATTTTTGGTAGAAATCGCTTCGATGGGTGTGCGGGGCATATGTGCGGTACAGGAACCTCCAGTTCAAGTTCTCGAAGATCTTCCGCTATGTATGTGCCCCTCATCTTTGCCTCTTCAATCTTCGCTGCTTCAAAGATGCGGAGATCGAGCGGTATGAATCCGGCCAAAGCTATAGCTGCGTTTGCGGAGATGGTGTGGAAACCCTTAATCGCTCTGATGGCTAGGGGTCTTTGAAATTGGAGGAACTTCTTGCGGATATAGTTATATTTTAGGTCCCCCGCCCAGATGGAGGCTCCGTAAGTTATCATTGGCTCTATAGCCCGTAAATACATTACACTGATGTTTTCGGAGGTGAGCCCCCATGTGGGTCTCGCGATCATAGCTAGCACTTTGTATAGCTTGTGTGCTCTGGCTAAGACGTGCGTGACGTAAGGCGTGAATTGCAGTTGCCAGTCGATCACAATGCCGAAAACTTTGAAGTGGTCTTCTGGCTTAAGAACTGTGGTCCCCATTCGGAAGACCATATTCCGGGAAACTTCGTGAAGGCGACTACTTTTGTCTTTTCAGGGCCGAATGTCAACTTGACTCCGGCCCCCCACTTAGTCACCGATTTAAGGGCTTTCTCGGTGTTGTGTTGTAGTTGTGCATTTGTTTTGGCATTGCACACCAGAAGGACGTCGTCGGCGAAGGCCTGTAAGTGGCAGCCCTCCGGGAGTTTCTGTTTGAAAATATCGTCCAATACGAGATTCCAGAAGGTGGGCCCCAGAACAGAGCCCTGGACGCACCCCCGGTTTGTGCTCCGGGTCACTGTCTCTCCGGCGTATGTTAAGCTCACACTTCTCTCCGTTAGGTAGTTTGATATGATGTTGTAGATGTTTCTAATGATCCTCCTATCTCTGAGAGCTTTCTTGATGGCCGGCCACCTACAGGTGTCGAACGCCCCCTTAATATCCAAGGAGGCTACAAGCACTTTCATTCGAGACCCTTTGCACTCACGCACATGGGTCAGCATCAGTCTGAGAGCATTAGTCGTCGATGTTTGGGGTGTAAACCCGAATTGAAGAGGCGATAGCTGCTGTTGTCTGTAGAGGTTCCACTGGAGGCGGTCTTTGACTAAGCTCTATAGGCATTTGCCCATCACAGAGAGTAAACCAATTGGTCGATACGAGTTCAGTGAGTTGTAGTCGTCGTTGGCTGGTTTCGGAAGGACCTTCACGACGGCCCTCTTCCACGGTTCCGGGAAGCACTCGAGCTCTAAGCACCGATTCATTAGATTTATGATGAGTCGCGGCCGGCATTTGAAGACTTCTTTGAGGATCTCTGCTGTGATGCCGTCATCTCCAGGCGCTTTCTTTTTCTTCATTCGGTTTATCACTCCTTCTACCTCAATGTCCGTGAATAGGGGATCGTCGTCGATGTCTTCATAAAATAGGTCCACTTCTCGTATAATGGTCTTCTGTCTTCTGGTGTCGGAATTTTCGTCGTCGTTTGGATAGAACTTAAGCGCCAGCTTGTCACCCGTGGAAGGTGCGTCGGCTGTATAGGTGCCGTCGTCACTCTCAAGAGTGGCGGCTGGTTTGGGCTTTTCCGCCCCTTTCACATATCGAAACGCAAAAGACCACACGTTCTCCATAGTTATCATAGCGAGGAATGCTCGCCAATCGTCAGTCGATGTACTGCGAATGAGTTTGCGATAATCGTTCTTTGCCGTAGAGATATTATTAAAGGCGTTTTGGCGTACAAAGGGTGCAGTCGATGAGGGGAGGCTACGGTACTTGCGGCAGAGCCTCCCTACGCGCATCTTTGCCTCTGTCAATTCAGGGATCCACCAAGAGGCGATCTTTTTGATGCCGGTCTTCCTGGCGAACACTCGATTACACGTGAGCTGAATGGCGGTTGTTAACCGATTCACTAAGTCTTTCATGGCTTCTGGTGTCGACACATCTTGTATAGCTTTGACATTGACCTGAGCTTTATTAAGCTCCTTAATGAGTCGACGATTGAACTGCTCCCAATTGGCGTTTTTGGTGTTCCACCGGTAAGTACTCGGTTGCGGCGGATCAGGGAGGCCTCCAGTGCTGTATTGGAATGTTATTGCATTGTGATCACCCAGAACTATGAATTCCGGGCGCACTTCCCACTCAGATATATCCGCACTATCGGTCGAGGAGATCCACGTGAGGTCTACTATAGAGGTTCCCCTGCCAGAGTCGAAGGTGGGCATAGTTCCCACGTTAAGGAGCTCAAGGTTTTTACAGATGGAGAAGCGTAGCAGACTGCATCCGTTCACATCGTGTTTATGAAATGGGTCCCAAAGGGTGTGTTTGGAGTTAAAATCTCCCCCCAGTATGAAGGGGGCGTCAGACAAGATTGATGATTTGATGCGATGGAGTAATGGAGTGATGTCTTCACCGGGTATATTATAGGCACTCCCTATAACGAGAGGCCCTTTGAGGAGGCGAAGGCGAACAGCCGCATAGAGGGGGTCTGACTTGTCGGTTAATAGAATAAGGTAAAGGCCCGTACCGAAGACGAAAACAGCCGCTTTCACCGGCTCACCGTTTACGGACCTCTGAAAGATCTCTACGCCAGATATTTTATTTACAGTCTTTTTGTTTCCGATGTAGGGCTCCTGAACTAGGGCCACCCTCACACCGGAGCTCCTGCACTTAGCAATAAATTCAATTTGAGTTTCTCTGCTTCGGTGGAGATTACACTGCGCGAACTTTACTATGCTTTCAACAGCCATAGTCGGTTCTGATGTCGACTCTCTTCAGTTCGCTTATGACATGGGGGCACTTGTCCGACCGCGCGTTATGGTTCACGGGCACCTGTTTGCCCCCCTTTTTGTTCGCTTCGAGACAGTTATAACTTTGGGATACCATTTGGGAGCCACTGGGTCTGGGGCTTCTTCGCCAATGACCAACAGTGGAGCCTGTTGGGCAGCCTCTATAGTGTCCTTCTCTTCAGTGCACGCGGTGTAGAGATGATTCCCAGCGCATAAAGCGCATTTTTCTTCAGCTTTGCATGACTTCTGTAGGTGGTTAAATCCGAGGCACTTAAAACACTGCACAAATGAGGAGAAAGGCTGTACGTGCACTCGGCCGTCTCCGATAAACAGTTTGCCGGCGACTATGAGGGCTTTGTATGCTCGAGGGTCCACTTCGAGCACCCAGTTATTTAGGCGTTCTTTGGCTCTGTGATTCGTTTTGAGAAAGCAGATGCTCAAGTGGGGGCACGAGGAAATGTCACGTGTGGGGTCGAATATGTCTTCGTTTTTCTTCAGAATAATGTCTACGAGGTCCTCTTTAGGGATGGATTTGGGGACTCCTTTAAGAATCGCTTTGGGGCGGTCCATATGAGCCGCCATTGCTTTGAGGTGAGTGGAGGTTCTGTTGAAGTCGTCCACAAAGGTCTTCTTGTCAGCTTCAGACGGCATGTGGATCATAACCGTTTTTGTCTTCTTAGTGGGAAAAATATTTACAAATTTGCGGTTAAGGTGATGAGCGCTGATCTCTTTCCTCAGCTCGGATTCCACCTCTTTCGTCGACATCTCTGAGTCGCGGTCTTTGGTGACCACCACCAAGGCGTGAGTGGGAGCTTTGGCTCTTTTCTTGATTTTGTCCCACTCGCGGTTGGTTTGCTGCTTCTTGGGTGGGTCGCGTTGTGAGAAAAACTCGGGCGCCTGCGAGCGCATCGCATCCGCGTACGTACGCGCCCTCTCCTCAGTGGTTCCCATGGCGGTTACTTCTTGGAGGACCGCCTCCTGTTTTGCCACTACATTTTAGCGTTTCGTTAAGCAGTGATCTGTCCGCCTGTGACCCGATCAGTGCAGTTTCAACCGACTTGAGATTGTCGGCGATTACTTGTTTTTGTTGGGCCACATTTATGGAGGCTTGGGTTACGCAGTTCGCTGCAATGCCCAGTTGGCCCTTTACTCCTTCGAGGGCTTTCTGCAGATCCATCATGCGGACCCCCACATCAGTTATCTCTGCCTTCATTTGAGTCGCTTCGACCAGAGGTATGGTTGTCTCAATGGTCCTCATATAGTCCACAATCTCAGTAATCTTAGCGCAGATTACTTCGACTGCTTCGTTAGTGTTTTCCGAGTTCTTGACAAAGTCCGGCATATACTCAGTTAGTGCGAACAGTCGATTGATGGCTTCATTAATAGTGAATGGTTTTGGCACTTCTATGCGGACTCTGCTCGGAGGTCTCGATCTTCTCTCAGCGTTCGGGTTTATCAGGTGTTGTTCCGGAGGGAACACTACGCTCTTAGGTTTGCCTCCGGGAGTTCCTACTGGGGTGCTCAGGGCACTCTTCGATCGCTGCCCTAGGTTTGGCCCACCAGGGGTTCGGCTGACGCTTGGGGTTTTGCGCCGCTGCTCTCCGCCGTTGGTGGCATTTCCGGGGGTTCGGGTAGCGCTTCTCGATTGGGCTCTTTTGGGCCACAAAGGGGCGCTCTGCTTCGCGGAATTTGGCGTGTCGAAATGGTTGACCAGCTTCTTCACACGGTATTCGCTGTTATTTGGTGTCTCTGCTTGGGAGACAAATGGGGTGTCGATGTCTTCAAAAGAGATGATGTCAACGTCCATGTCGGGGCCGGCAGTAGGTTTAGGGTCCGCCGGTTTGGTAGATTTCTGTACTAGTTTAGCAATTTGCGACGTGTGCGCCGTAATCAGCGTTTGGTTTCCACTCGCTTGGGATTTGCTTCTCAGAACCCTCTGGTTCTTTTTGGTGTCGCTCTTCTTACTTGACTCAGGTTTGGGTTTCTGCTTCTGACTGGAGTTGGGGTTCCCCTTGTAGGAGGCTCCCTTCTTCATAGTGGTTACCGCTTAGCGGCCCTTTGGGGACCGTCTGTAAGGTTCCTCCAGATGGGTAAAATGATTTCGCGACGTAATTTGTTGACGGCCCAAAAGATGGCGATGAATCGGCAGTTTTGGGATTTCACCGAAAATGGTCAGATTTCGGCAAAACTGGCCAATTTCGGCGGTCGACGATACGAAATTCGTGATCACTGATGGTTCATACACTTAAATAACACAAACTTAACACTAAAATCAACAATAAAACAACAATATTTACAAAATAAAAGAGAGTAAAATAAAAGAGAGTAAAAATAAATCAATTCCGCACAGTCGACCCTGGTCTCTCTATTGTGTGGACTCTAAACTGTGCAAACCTCTTATTGTGTGGACCCTCGACTGTGCGAAACTTCATCTGTTCAAACTCTCAAATGTGTGGATCCCCAAATGTGTTGAACCCCGAATGTGCGGAACCTCGACAGTAAACCTCAACGACAAAACGGCGGACCTTTCGGAAGAAAAGGCGCTGACACGCGGAACTCCCGACGATCCCCCATACCAATGATCTCAAACATTCTTCTCAAATTTACTTATATCTTTTTAACTCAATACTTAAATTTACTTTATACCTAACCACTACAACTACCGATATCGCAAAATCGGTTTATTTTTGAAATAATTTATGCTCCATTTGGGACCACATAACGGTCCCCTAAATAGCGGTACCAATATTTTTATAGAAATATCATACACACTTGTTTGTAAAACTTTTATTACGCAAATAAAATATTTCAAAAAAAAACTGGGTGATCTTCTTCTGCGTCAAACGCGCAGTGTGCGGACGAGCGTTGTCGTGATGAAGGATTACGCCCTTTCTGTTCACCAGTCGGGGCCTATTCCTCTTCAGTTCCTCATTGAGGCGTTCCAATTGGGCACAGTAGACGTCGGCCGTTATCGTCTTGTTAGGGTCCAAGAGCTCCAGTGCACTACTCCCTTCCAGTCCCACCAAATGCATAACATTATCTTTTTCGGGTGAAGGCCAGCTTTAGCGGTCGGCTGCGGTATCTGATCCCGGCCAACCCACTGCTTTCGGCGCCGGATATTGACGTATAGCACCCATTTCTCATCGCCGGTAACTATTCTGTCCAAAAACGGGTCTCTTTTGTGCCGAGAGAGCAGCGATGAAGCGATATATACCAAACTCTTTTCGGAACTCATATACCATTATATGCCGAATGTGTTTGTCGTCCTGTGCCATATTTCAACTTATTAATTTTTGTTATTGTTTAGCACTATACATGTGTCAAACAATGCTCTTTCAGATAAGACATGCATAATTTTTATATTTTATCATTTTATACAGTTTATAAAATATTTAGTTTGAAGTATTAAAAGAGTGCCAAGATAAGTGGGACAAACCAATATATAACTTATTATTCTATTATTAACATGTTTATCAAAGTCAACAGAGCAGTTAACTATTTTATAGTTTTGCTAGTTAAATTTAAAAATAATATTTTAAAAATAATATGTGCAATAACATTATTAATAATAATATTACTTATAATGTAAGTTAACTTACCAGTTACAAATTTGAATAATTATTCTCCATAATTTAACAAGAATTGTTTTGCAGAAATAGCAAATTAAATATTGAAAAATGCAAACCAATGCAAAACGTTATGTTTATGAAAATTCACAAAACCGGCAGCACTTCAATGCAAAACATATTCTTCAGATACGGCGACACTAATAACCTGACGATTGCTGTCCCGAAATTCATCGGATATTTCAAATATCCCTTACCTTTCACGAGAAATATGGTTCCGAAGATCAAACAAAACAATTCCGAACCGAAAAGACTTTATAATATAATTGCAAATCATTTGCGGTTTAATGAGAGAGAAGTGAAAGCAGTTTTGCCGTCGAATACGAAATTCATAACTATATTACGCGAACCGAACGATCTCTTCGAGTCTCTCTATAATTATTACGGTTTAGAAAAGATTTATCCAAACACTTCATTCAATGATTTTCTACAACGTTTATATACAAACACTAATAATACTCCGAAAATAAATCTAAGATATAATTCACAGTTCGGTCGAAACCAAATGTCTTTCGATTTGGGCCTTAATATCAATCAATTTGAAGACATGAATGCAATCGATAGGTTCATCAAAAAGATTGACTCAATTTTTGATTTAGTTTTGATAACCGAAAGACTCGACGAAAGTCTCATTCTATTGAGACATGAGTTGTGTTGGACTATAAGAGATGTCATTGTTTTTAAGTCTAATGACCGGAAAATAGTAAAATTGTCAAATAAGCAAGCAACTATTGAGTATCGAGATAAACTGTATCGACTCAATAAAGCCGATCATATGCTTTATAAATACTTTTACTCAAAATTTGACGAAAAAGTCAAAGCATTTGGTTTCGAACGCATGAAGACTGAAGTGAAAGCATTGAAAACCGAAACGAAAGCCCTTTTCGACGAATGCGTCGATAAATCGCATTCATTAGACGTCTCGAAGTTTAAGGAATATTATAAACCACACGTGAATCGACTCAAACCCAGAATAAACTCCAAACATATTTGCGAACAATTGACTTCAATCGAAGTTTTCTTTACTGATGTGATTCGACAAAAACAAACAAAACTATACGAAAAGGGTTTGCGAAGTACGAGTGAAATATTAAGAGAAAAAAAGCGAATTGATAAGTTGAGGAAAATTCTTAAAACTCAATAAAACTCATTTCGATTTCTTATAGAATAGTATATTTAAATAAAATATTTGTTACATTATATTTGTTACTTTTAACACCCATTGAAAAAAACTATTTTCATTGTATGTATTGACAGTTTTTACTGACCATACTATTGGATTTACAATCACCTAGCTATTTTCTTATGCTAATCTAAACCTAGTTAGCGCTAGTCGCACACAAGAAAAATACACCACTATCTATCAGTACTGCATGAGCTAGTTATATTACAAATATCAACATTATAATTGTTATTATATTTAAATAAATAATTTATTAATTATTAATTTTATTAATGCTTTTGTAACTAGTTTTTAGAAATCATAAATCGATTTTTAATAAATTAATTGCAGCTTTTTACATTTGAATTTTTACAGTTTATTAATTTTGCAGTTACATTTGGTAAAAATGTGTAAAATCTAAATATAATTTTTAACCATTAGCTATTTTTTAAAAACAAAATTATAAGCATGTGTTGATAAATGACTTATCATAATTCTTTAATAGTAATTAACAGCAAACCCCAACACATGTTAAATTTAGTTTTTGCCAAATATATTTTCTAACGTGGCAAAATAATGTCTTCAGCGAATTTAAATACAATAAAATTTGTTGTATTGTTTTAAAAAAATTTCGAATACTTTGATGAGATATTATGTTTTTATTATAAAGAAATCTACATATTATTTTAAAATATTAGAATAAGCATTATGCTGCAATTTGTTTAATTAATAAATTATAACACTGATAGTTTATTAAGAAAAAATTTGCACAAGTGATATTATTAATTATGTGAAATTTTTTATAATGTCAACAAATAAATTTAAGAAAATCAACAGTGTAAATAGACATTTTAATAATTTTATAATTATGTTTAAAAGAAATAAACACAACGTTTTAAAAATATTATGCGCAATTATATTAATAGTAATACTATTACATATTATGTAAGTTTCATAAAAAATAACTCGACAAAGATTAAACATTGCTACTCTACTTGACCAGTAACAAGATTGAATGGAATCGATGTGAACCGATACAGAATATCATGTTCATGAAAGTCCATAAGGCCGGCAGCTCTTCCGTACAGAACATGTTCTTTAGATACGGCGACACCAATGACCTGATGATTGCCGTTCCGATAGCGAACGGCTATTTCGGTCATCCGGTGCCCTTCAACCGGAATATGGTTCCGAAACTCAAGCAAAACAATTCCGAACCGAATAGAGTGTATAATATAATCGCAAATCATTTGCGTTTTAATGGGAAAGAATTGAAGGCTTTTATGCCATTGAATACGAAATTCATAACTATATTACGCGAACCGAACGCACTGTTTGAGTCGCTGTACGGATATTGCAATTTAGGCAAACTTTTCAATAATAACACTTACGAACAGTTTCTGCGGAATCTCTACACAGAAAACGGGAAAACATTGAAATTGAATGCGAGACTACACACACGGGTCGGTCGCAACCAAATGAGCTTTGATTTAGGCCTCAATGCCAATCAGTTTGACGACACGAATGTCGTCGAAAAGTTTGTCCAAAATATTGACAAAATTTTCGATTTGGTTATGATTTCGGAACGAATGGACGAAAGTCTTATTCTATTGCGGTATGAGTTGTGTTGGACTATAAGAGATGTCGTACTTTTTAAACTAAACGCGAGAAAGCCGTCGAGAATAAATGTACTTGATAAAAAGTCATATAATAATACGTTCAAACTATTGCGACTGAATAGTGCCGATCATATGCTTTACGATTACTTTTTAAAACGATTCGATGAAAGAGTGAAAGCATTTGGTTTCGAGAGAATGAACGCCGAATTGAGTCTATTGAAGGCCGAAAGGGATCGGCTCTACGACCAGTGCGTCGATCCGTCGGTCCTATTGTCCGATAAGTCAATTAAAGGCTTATATTTCTCACCGAATGTTAAACGACTGAAACCGAAGAAAAATTCGGAACCGATTTGCGAACAATTAACAGCAATTGAAGGCTTTTATGTCGATGTTATTCGACAAAAACAAACTAAATATTATGCAAATGCGAGAACTAAGTTTCAAATTAATGCCGAATCGAAGAGAATTAAGACATTGAGACAAATATTAAGAAGCTAACTTTTATTAAATATAACTATATATTTATATAACGTATAAAATGATTTGCTAATTTGCCGTTTTTGATTTTATGAATTGCTATTATTAGAAATTCTAATTTAGAATATAAAGTTTTAAGTTAATATTGTTATTTTATACTTTTGTATTTAAAAAAATTTAAACAGTAAAAAATAAATCCAACTTTAAGTAATTTTCAATAAAATATAAAGTATATTTAAATGCTTACTGTAATATTTAAAAATTAAAATCTACATTTTAAACTTATATATTAGCTTGGTTTGTAAGATATATAAACTTTTTTTTAAAACAATTAACATTATGTAATTTGTATATTAATATGTACCGGTATATATATATGAAATATGTACAATGTAAAATTTTCCCCGTAAACTAACAAAATGCAGCTAAACATTAATACATGATTAGAATATTATTGTATTAATTACTGCAAGTAATTCAAATAAAATTGGGATTAATGGTTCATAAATATTATCAGAACTAATTTAAGTGATTTTTGAATCATGCCATGTCTAATTTATCTATGTGACAAAATAAAGTTTGATAAGAAATCAAGATTTTTTAATAAGTTCAATTTATACCGCTAGCAATCAGCCCTTGTTTTACAATATGGTAAATATATTGAATGATAAATATGTTAGCACTATATATATACAATGATTATGGAAATTCAAAATCCCATATATCAAGCATTTGCTCTGGAACTACTGGGCCGATTTTGGTCTGGTTTGTCTTAAAACAATTAAAATCTTTCCACTTTTCTTTGTGCATTGATCG
>JAQIXC010002551.1:0-10658 GCA_034697605.1 Metabelba pulverosa
TTATATATTTCTATTAATATATATTTATTTATATATTATAATTTCTATAAGTTACATAATATTAAATAAAATAAAATAAATATTATATTATTTTATATATTAATAGTGCAAATTATTATTATTTTTTGAAATAATTTTTAAAATGTTATTAATTAAAAATATTTGAATGTAAAATAAATGTTTAAACATATATTAATACAATTCTTGTTTTAGAATTACCTACATATTCGAGAGTCATATACATGAATTCGAACTCAGGAAACGAGTAAATGTTTGGCGATTCCAATCCAAAATTAATCCTACAATAGATAACAGCAACTATGTAACAATTTCGTTAACTCATACCGAACTAATGTTTACAATGTTTTTATTTAGTGTGAGCATTTTAAATATTATACTTATTAGTGAAAATTTTATTTCATATTTGTAAATATATTAAATTTGATTTTTATACATATTGTATTTGTAGCAAAATAATTGAATTAGAGTGTTTGTTATTCAATAAATTTTATATAAAAACATGGTATAATAATTTTTATAAAAATACCGAATTAAAAAAATTATAACTATACCCATACAAATTAATTAACAATTATCTGAATATTTTTTATTAATTGTAATAAAAATCAACAGTTTGTGCTAAAAATAATATATATATAAAAGTTTAAAACATGATTTATTTTAATTATTTATATTTAAAAATATTAAGGGTATTTCAATTTAACATCAATTTTTGTAATTTTACCAACCTAATCTTACATGTAAAATTAATACCCAAATATATTCCCAATACTTTCCCAATAATCCCAATACAATCCCAAAAATTTTATACCCAAATTTTATTTTACGTAAAATAACGAACGCTACATTTAACACACAAGAATTTATGAAAATGTAGTAAATGCAAATAAGAATTGTAACATATTCAATGTTACAGTTCTAATTATACAGTAATTACACATGCCAGCATCCTAATGGCATTATATGCGGTCGGGTGTTAAATAAGGCCGAGTCGGGAGAAAAACACATCGACATAGCGATTGAACTGCGGTCGCACCGAATACGCTTAAAGACACTAACTACCGGCGCATTTGCGTATCACTGCGGCTGTACTGTTGGCGCTGAGTTCGGCGTTCTGTCGCCAGCATAATGTTGACAGTGGCGAGCCGTGTGCCGCTCCGGCACTGTTGCGTAAACGCGCGCATGCGTGCGACCAACGCCGTTGTGTCGCGAATTTGTTTGCTTTGCGTATTATTACACTCCTTGCGATCGCATGTATTCGTAATAATTGATTTACACAATAATTAATTAATTAATTAATAAGTTAATTAATTTATAGTCAATGCATTTTATAATGTTTTAATAAGAACTGTAATATTTGCTCAATATTTATATATATTATAGTTTGTATTCTAGTTTTAATTTTATTGGGGTAGCTGTCATCAAACCAATGAAATTATATTTATAATAAAAATATAAAAATAATTTTTCTAAAATTTTTATTTATTTATTTATAATTATTAACTTGCAATATATAAACCTAATTTATAAATATAATTAAAAACATTAAAACAAAAATCAATGCATTTTATATTAATTTAATTTTTAATTGTAATATTTGATTTATGGTTACTTAATATTTAGCTTTCACTTAATTTGTGAACTGATTTTGATAACTGATCTGTACTTTATGTATAATTGCTGTCATAGGGGAAGAACTGGAGGGAAGAAGTTTTTATATTCGAAAAATAGCCATATTAAAGCAATAAATATAAACTACAAATATTCTTGTATAAAATTTACTAAAATAAAATTATTAAAATTTTATATTTATTTAAATTATAATGCCCGTACGATGTAATCCAGATGTTATATAGAATTTTAATAAAGTATAAATATAATAATTTTTTAAAATTATTTAGTTTATATTTGTTTTTATGTGTGATTATAAGTTATAACTTATTATGTAAACTTTTTTTTATTTGAATGATTTTAAATTTACTTAAATTAAATTATACTTAATGAAAATTTAATTACAGAAATGGAATACAATTCATGCTTTAACATTATCTTATTATATATTGTTATTTATAAGGCGTAAAAAGCGACGATATATTCTGGATAAACAGCCGTATGTTAGGCTATACATACCTTGTGCTCAAAACGGATGAATTTATGCAATTATATATGGACTCAAACAAAATCTCAATTAATATTTGATCTCTATATTGTACAAAATTTCAAAATGAACTTGATAATTGTTAAACAATAGATTATGCAGAAGCAAATTCAACAAAAAGGAAATATTATCATAATAACGGTTATAGTAACCGATAATAATGAGCAGATTTAGTGTAACGTCTGTTGGTGTGAGCAGTGATTGCGGGCGCCGTAGATACCGGTGTCGGCCGGGGATGCGATAATTGTGTGGATCGACTTATTAATCGACGTACGGCTGAAGATGTGTGGCCACCGGAAACCAATTCTCGATGCCGTGAGCGACGCTAGTGAGTGCGGTTCACTAAACGGGTTACTCAGATCGAGCGGTTTGGGAAAGACAATTCTTTTCCAGTGCCTGATTGGCCGAACAGCTCATCGTCTACGGCCCGACTCACGCGTCTACCTGAGCTACTTGAGTGGTGGCCAACGTAAGCGGTTGGCGAACGCTTGCGAACTGACGGCACGGGTTAAACGAATGTACTTATGCATTGATGAGCCGACCAATGGTCTCGACGGCGATGCGGCTGAAGAGGTCTGTTATTGAAATTTTTAACAGTTTTACTTTGCAAAATATTTATAATTAATTTAATGTTAGATTTAACATTGTACTCATTAAAAATAACTAAATACGTGATTGTTATATTTGGTATAAGAATTATCTTAATATAAAGTTAATTTGTTTGGTGGGAAAGGGTTCCTCTCAAAAGGTAAAACTAATGCCTTACTGTGTGTTATCATCAGTTCATGAAATTGTGTTAATTTTGCTGATAATCCAATCAAATTAACATCATATCTGTAATATAACATTGTTAATCTTATTGAAATATTTACAGTTTTTTTTATAAAAACATACATGTGTCTTTCTATGTAAACGAGTAATTATTGTTGATTTAACTTTATATAGAAATAATTAATTATTTAGCATCAAACTTGGCTAAGGCTATAAATAAATTTTAATATAATTTAATAACTTATAATTTATAAATTTAAACTGTATTGATGAGTTCTATAGAACGAAACCATCTTGTATTTATTTAACAATATTCGACTTAACATTATTTGACTTAACATTATCTTATATAACAAGATTCGATTTAAAATTATTCGCCTTAACATTATTCGATTTATTATTCAACTTGGTATTTGTTTATTGGTTATATTTTTATTTTAGTTTAAATGAATGTTAGTGTTGACATATTCACTATAAAAATCGATTTTAATAACAAACAAGACTGACCAGTATGATTTTAATATCTTTGACGCCAAGCCCTAATTTATAGAGGGTTTAATCATTTATTTATTGAGCATATACTTAAGATTAATTAATTTTCACCACTCATAGAAAATTATCTCTCAAGATTATTCCGTTAAATTAACCTCATCATAAGCATAGATTAATGTTAGTCATAAGCCAAGCCATTGTAATGCAAATTTTTATACCACTTATTAATTTTGTAGACCCCTCACTATTAGTTCGTTAACAGCCGTTTATCATAAACCTAGATTAATATTAGTGCTGAGCCAAGCCATTATAATGCAAATTCTTAAACCTCATATTTATTGTTGCTCAACTCGCAATATTAAATCGTTAACTGTATATCTGCTCTCCCTAAGCACACCAGTGGGCCAATCCACGAGTACAATGCATTTCCTATGGCAGTATACTCTCCACTAATGTATACAGGTACAAAATAAACAGGTAATCAAATGTGTGCAGCAATTGTCACGAACGCATGGGATAGCTGTCATCGCATCCACACATCAGGCCTTAAGGCGCCGCTCATTGCGACAGTCCTGCGCGTAGATCGTCGCCCAAACTGTACACAAATATTGATATCATTATTAATTATATTTGTAAAATATATAACTTTATTATGGCCTAAAACGAAAAATCGAAATTATATTTTATATTTAACTCGCCACTTGCAAATAATATATGTGAACGTTTGTTCATGTTTGATTTCATTTACTTAAACAAATATTATTAACACGACTTAACGCTCGACGCGTGCCTATTGCCGCCGACACCGGCCGGCGTCCGGACTATACCGAAACGGTTCCGAAGTTTGTTGTCAAGGTGAAAAATAAATGTGCTTAAGTTTAAATAGGCGATAATTTAAACATTCACAATAACCTTTGTTATTCTCAACATTATTATAATATTTTTCAATTGAAAAAAGCATCCTGAGTCGAATGGTAAACGTTAAATTGCTCTAGCTTTAATAGTTTTTAAGTTATAGCAAAATTATATATGGCTCATGTAGTTTATCCAGTGCAACTTTTTTGTTTGATGTGATAGCTCAAATCTGATATCTTATTCACAATTAGCATGGTCGATTTAGTTGGATTTGATGTATATATGTCATATATTACGACTTTGGAATTTCATACTTTGGCGCTCTCTAGCGGGTAAACTATACGCCCTGCCAACTTGTCACAACATATCTTAATGTTCTCTATCGAATGAGCATGATAAATGGCGACTGCACGTTGAACGAAATTCCTGTGTCAACTGAAATTGTTCTATACCGTATCCTTTATTTAATCGATGTTGGTCACACATATAAATTTACACTGTATATAAATGAAACTTACACAATAGCTTTATTAATTTATATTACGATAAAATTTTTAAAATTAGACAAATTCATTAAATTTCAATAAAAGTCATCAATAAGTCGTACTGCTCGCCATCCGTTAATTTATTGGCTTTTAAATTCATAATAATTAAAAATGTTATTATAAAATGTTAACAGTTTATATTTTTAAAATATCATTTATAATTTAATGTTTGCTATTATCGTTGTTAATTCATATTTGTATATTAAATGAAATTAAATATTTTAGAATCATATAATGCTAAATTGTTATCTTCAACATTATTCATATAATTTAACAAATAATATTTTAATAAGCTCTTTTGCAATTGAATGGGTATTATCGCGTGTTATTTCTTTATAGACTGTAATTTTAGATAATAAATTTTCTATTTTATTAATATAATCCTGTTTATTTAAAACAACAGTTTTATTACCTTTATCCGAATTAGAAATAATTATGCTGTTATTATTTTCCAAACTATTAATAGCATTTAATTGCGTTTTATTTAAATTGCATCTAATTGTTTCTTTATTTGTTATAGTATGTACAAGCTCATTTTGCACTTTTGCTAATACATGTTTATCAAGTATAAGTTTATTTAGTTTAGTCTCAATCCCAGCAATAATTTGTTCATTTTTATATTTTTTGGTTTAACTTGAAATTTTGGATCAAGTTTTAAAATAGATATTTCAGCGTTACTCAGTATAGCATCAGACAAATTTACTACCCAGTTATCTGCTAAATTAAGCTGTTTATAATTATTGTCATTTGAATTATTTAATGATTTATTTACAATAAATTTATTTGATAAGTTAGCAAGTCTATTATATTTTTTTTGTCTTATTCTAGTTTAATTTTTTATTTTATAAAATTGTTTATTTATTCGTTCATTTAAATTTATAAAAATTTTATTTGGTAATATAGAATATAAAGATTTAGAGTCATCATTAGTGTTGCCAACTCTCAAGGAATCGCCTTGATTTACCCGGAATTGGTCAAGTTCTCAAGGCTACAGGTCAGCCTCTTACCTTGATACTATAATCTCAAAGAATTAATTCTAAAAATATTTTGAATATAATTTGTTTAGAATATAAGAAATTTATTGCAAAATTATTGTATTTTTAAAAATAATTTTTTTAATTCTAAAATTATGTTAATAATAAACATTTACCAAGATAATTACACTTCTCAATTGGTAATTTTGTTTAAGAAAAATTATAAATAAATAAATTACTTAATTAGAATAAGATAAATAATATTCTTAAAAACAGCATATAATATATAAATAGTTTTACTACTTATTAAATACGGCTCAAAATTATTATAAAATTAATATACATTAATTACATGTTACGATATATTTTGGTGCGTGTTTTAAGGTCAAAGATTATTTGTATTATAATATTTAAGATTTTACAACCATGATATCTTACAACTATTATCTTTAGTATTAGATTGAACTAGACATTTTGTAAATAAATAATAGTTTAACATACAAATAATTTAAGTCTATTTAGAAAATATATGCAAACTAAATTTATTAATTCAATAATATTTTCAATAATATTTGTAAAAATACAAAATATTAGTAATACTTTCAATTAAAAAGTATCTCAAGGAATTCTCAAGGTGAAAACAGGTTAATTTTTTAAATTCTCCAGCAATGCCAAGCTAAGAGTTGGCAACACTAGTCATCATCTTTTAAAGATTCAAGCCAGCTTAATTTTCTTTTATTAATACATAGATTTATTCTGCATTTTAAAAAACTTAAACTGCAAACTTTCTAGCTTTGTGAGCTTCAGGCATGGATTTAATTTATATTTGATATACTATTATAGTTTATAGTCAATAAATTAGCAATTTTTTATAATTTAATTTATATTAAATTTTATTTAAAATACATTATAAAATAATAAACGAATTTTAATTTATCAATGATTTTATTTCGTAATTTTTTAGACAGCTAAGTTTACAAAATATATTTTTAATTTAATGTTTTTTTTATCTTTTTGTAATCTCCTTCAACTTAAGCTGGTCTTCCAGGAAATCCATTATATATTCTATGGGGGAGCAGGGGGGCTTTTTTCGTTTTTTCCCCAAGCTGGACGCGATATATGCATTTATGTATTATATGAGCACTATATTATATATTAATACATAATAAAAATATATGCCACTAGAAATATATAAACTAGAAATTTTTAAATTAAAATTTATATTTATGCTTTAAAAAATTATTATAAAAATTGGAAATAGTAACAAACTTAATAATTTATATATGTAAATATTTGACTAAATATTTAAAATAAATTTTTTGTATTTAATTTTTACTACCATTATGTTTTACAAGTTGATATTAGTTTATTACTTGGATAATTTAATACGTATTTAGCTTGAAATAAAACCACAGACAATGACATGACAAAAATTGTATTCGAATTAAAAATTTGAAATTACAGTAAAATTTTAAGCTCTTTACAGCACAAGATTTATTGAAAGCTAATTGTAATAAATTTTAGTTATATACCGTAAGAATATAGTAGTATTTATAAATTCATTAATGAATGTAATGTTGTGTATGTTTTTTAGTAACATAGCCTATTATCAAAATTTTGTATACAGTTGTTTGTGAAATAAATTATAAATTCATTTATGATATTTTTCAGAAACTACCATTTAGATTAACAAAATTGTCAATTAAAGGGGCTTGACTATTTTAACAAAATTAAACATAAATTAATAAAAACATAAAAATTTAATATAAAAACATATTAATTTAATAATTAAACTTTAAAACAAAATTATAATTATATAAAATGTTAATATATGGTTTAAAATAACTAAATAAATTTAAACTAATATTTATATAAAAGAATGTAACTGAATTATATATATGCATATAATATTAGCATGACAATATAAACATAATAATTTATTAAATTCAATAGATATGCTATCCAAGTTATTAATAAATTACATACTGATTTAATAAGTTATAGCAGAAAGGATATGTTTAATAATTAAATATGATAAACTATAAACATTTTTAATTTTTAAATGTTAATTTAAAAATAATATAATTATTTCATTAAGTTACTTCTACATACTTTTATCTAAATATTTAGCTATAAACTTCATAAAAAAGACATATAAAATTAAAATTACCGTACCAATTAGTAAAATATGGTAGATACATTTGATTAAATAAGTAAAATAAATATCACACTAACTTGCACATATTCGGCAATCTACGGGCTCGGGCGACGTGCTAGGCTTGGTCAATTTAAAAGGGGGGGGGGTAAATGGGGATTGACATAACATTTGGACAGTGTAAAACCGCTCCCACACCTGACCAGCCCCCCCCCCCCGTATAGCGGCAGTGTTCGGTCATCGTATTGATCCACTGACTGCGAGCGCATGCATTCTTAATAATTTGTTAATGCATAAATTATATCCAAGACCAATTTATTTTACATTTCAATTAATATAAACTGTAATGCTTTCTCTATATTTATTTTCAATTTATTCATGGTGCAATATTGAATTTATTGCCATCAATAACGGACCCCTAATTTTTATACCAATAGATAATTCTATAACCATAATTCTCGTGTCGCTGCTCGTCCAGTTGCATCTTGCTATAGCCTTCGGCGTAGATCGTCGCGCAAACTGTTCACAAATATTCATATCATTATTAATTATATTTTTTATTTGAGCACAGTAATAAATAATTTTGTAATTTCTGTGATTAATTAAACACCAAATAATTTTTTTATATAATATATTTTTTTTATTAATTTGAAACTCAGTTATAACAAATATAAAAATTGCAAAAATGTTTAATTTTACTAAATGAAGCAGATTGTAATATGAATTTTATTCGAATTTATAGAGTGATTATTAAACTAGCAATTATGCGAAATTATTGTTTTATTTTGTGTTATCCAGAAATAATAATTAACTTGTTTAACGCATTTTATTCTAATATATTTATGCTATATCTAAATACATGTTTTAAACTTAATTATTTACACCAATTGAAATATTATAAACTTAAAAATATGTGAGATAAAAATTTGTCAATTCAACGAAAAACCCATTTACTAACATAATATTATACAAGGAATTAATAATATAATTTAACAAAGTCTTACAGTTTAAATTAATATTGGAGTTTTGAAATTAAACAAATAACGTACATACTACAAGCAATAATTAGATAAACACGAACAGGTAGGTCTCGTTACATCGTGTTTAAATGTTATAGAAATCAAAGATATGTTATGACCCATTTGTTCTAATTTATTCGACAAATTAATATTAATTTAATGTTTGAGTAAATTAACAGCGAAAGTGCAGTTAGAGTGAGGTTTCTGCGAATGACTGAATGGATTCAAACAATTTGTTTATGAATTAATTGCTTATAAAACTAATACATTTTGTAATTTAATTAATAATTGAAACTGTAGCATCTGCTGTGTATGTACTTGCAATTTAGTTATCTCACAATATTAATTTTATTGAAATCCCAAGAACTAACAATATTTTTGTTCATTATGGTAGAAACCTATATAATAATTATTCATATAATTAATAAACGTAAAATTATGCAAATGGCTTAACTAATCTTATTTAAAAATCACAGTTATTTGTAAACTGTAAATAGTTCTTAATAATATTTATGGTTTATTCAAATTTTATTAAAAATAATTAAATGATTGGACTAGTCGTCACAACAGTTATATAACTCAAATAAAATAACATTTTATAATAATTTTGTGAATTGCGAGCACTTATCCGGTTAGTCGTCACAATTGCATTAAATAATGTTCACTCTATTACCGATCATAGCGTCGATATAGCGGTCGAGCAGTTGAACGCATCCGTCGGTACACTCGTAGTTGCGAACATTCTTTGTCATCGCTAATACAAATGTTATATTAACTCATTACTAAGTATAATTCAATTAAGAGTTTATTTGGGCTAATATTAAAGGTAAAAATATAACATCTACGCCTTCGTGCCAATAAATAAAATATAACTGTTTAGTATTTATCAAATTATTAATAAATAAACATTTACAGTTTTGTAAAATTAATTATTTATGATCCACTTACAATTATTAAAATAATAATAATTGCAAATAAAATCGTAACATTTCTATATGATAGAGTTTAAAATATACAAAAAATACACATATCAGCACCCATGATGAATTGTATGAGCTCGGGTAATTTTGTCATTGGCAAATCTAGCGAGAATGACACGGCAATTGGTCTTCGGGTGTAATCACATAAATCATAAATTTATCAAAGTTTATCCGAGAGCACTAATCCGAGTGGTCGTCATAATCGCCGCATAACATGTTAAGCGTATTGCCGGCCATAGCGTCGATATAACAATCGAGCAGTTGGACGCGTCTATCGGTGCACTCGCCGGTCCGCACATTACTCGCCGCCGACTATAGGCACGACTTCATCGAATAGAATGCACTGAAATATTTTTGGAATAAAAATAAAAATAATAAATTAGCAATTAAAACTTTTAAACCAATTACAAAACTTCACTTTAGCCAATATATTTTATAAATAATGTCATAAAACTTTGCAGTTTAGTGCAAAATAAAAGTTTTAAAATATAACAAATTACTATATTTATGATTAAAAAACAATTTGAAATCGAACGGCTTAGGCTCAGCCATTAACTAAAATTCAACATGCCGTAATTGTTTAAATTAATAAACTCATAATATGTTACAGTTAAAGCTGCCAGATAGTTTTTTGTCAAAAATGGATTTTTTTGATAATTTTACATTTTAAACTGGACAAAACTGGACA